>BHEV01012568.1:0-17834 GCA_004319985.1 Emydocephalus ijimae
TATGAGGCTGAATTATTTACATTGGAAAACATCACTTTTGAAAGATGTACCACCTTAAACCCAGCCACATTACTTCCATTGGAGCAGATTGGAGAAATTCTTCATGACTGCCTCCACCTACTGCATGATGCTGAATTACCAAGACCCGATTTGACAGATACACCACTGCAAAACCCAGACCTCGAGCTGTTTACAGATGGCTCTTCATACCTCCATGAAGGCAGGAGAGTACTAGGGCTACAGTAGTCTCTCTTCATGAAATCATTTGGGCATCCCCCCTGCCTCCCTCCCACAGCAATCAAGCAGATGAACTTGTGGCTTTCACAAAGGCCCATGAAGCTGCTAAAGGCTGGTTTACCAACATATATACTGATTCTAAATATGCTTTTGAGGTATGCCATGCAACAGGAACTTTGTGGAAGCAATGGGGTTTTTTAACATCAGCTGGCCAACAAATGATACATGGAAAATTAGTAGCCCAACTATTGGACGCCATACAATTACCAAAAGCCTTGGCAGTCGTTCACTGTAGAGCACATCAAAAGGATGACTCCACAATAACACAAGGAAATAAATATGCAGATGAAACAGTCAAATGGATAGCACAAGAACCACTACCTCATCACATCATGGCTCCTACACTAATGATAAACCCTGAATTACCTTACACAGAATTTCTGGATAAAGGAGAAGCTGATCAATGGGAAATAAAATTAGGGGCAATCTTTAAGGATGGATTATGGAGAGTCCCAGATGGCCAACCCATAGCCCCACTCCATCTCCTGAGATTAATTTGCCAAAGGTTACACACAAAAGGGCATTGTGGGACACAAGCCATGGTAGATGCTATGAGGAGGGTATGGTATGTGCCTGGAGCCTATAGTGAGGCAACAAGGGTAGCCAGCATCTGTGAAATTTGTCAGGCAAATAATACCACCTCCAGAAAAGCAATCCACAAAGGAGGGAGGCCTTGGGCACAAAAGCCCTTTGAAAAGATACAAATGGACTATACACAGTTACCTAGGGCAAACGGTTATCACTATGTTCTTGTATGTAGGAACCAATTGATTCACTGGGTGGAGGCCTTCCCATGCCACCCTGCCAGAGCCCTTGAAACAGCCAGACACCTTCTTAAAGATATTGTGCTTAGATTTGGGGTACTAGATATGGATAGGGGAAAACATTTCATAGCTCAGGTCCTCACTTATATATTTCAAGCCTTTGGCATCACCCAAAACCTTCACATGCCATACTTGCCTCGTTCCACTGGGGGGTATGAGCGAGCTAACAAGGAAATAAAGACCCTATTGGGAAAGCTATGCCAAGAAACCCACCTCTCTTGGCCATTAGTGCTTCCAATTGCTCTCTTTTATATTTGAATGAGACCTTGATGAAATGTAGGAATCTCTCCTTTTGAAATTCTTTTTGGACTTCCCCCAGACAAATTACAAGGCTTGGATCCCCACTCCCTCAGCTTAGATAAGGGGAATATGGGTCTCTCTTCTTATCTTTTACCTCTTCACAAGACACCACAGACACTGTGGACACAGAGTACCCTAATACAGCCCTTGGAAGAGGCTCTGCATCCCTTTGAACCAGGAGATTGGGTGTGGATAAAATTCTTCACCAGAATATCACCACTACAACCCAGGTGGAAGGGACCTTATCAAGTCTTGCTAACCACGCATACAGCCATCAAAGTGGCTGAGAGAGATTCCTGGATCCATTGGACTTCAAAGGTTCACACTTACAAAATCAAAGGATCTGAAGGGTATTAAAAAAAAAAAGGGTTTCTCACAAGATTAGATTAATCCTAGGAACACTGTGAGATTTTTTCTTATCTGCCTTCCTATTAATAAACTGATTCTGACTTTCAACGCAGCTGACCAAATCATTTTGCATTTCTCCCAGCCGGGAAATTTGAATCTATAAAGGAAAGAACTTTGCCTATTCCTTCTTTTTCCTTTCCTCAATAGAATAGAGTAGAATAGAGTAGAGTAGAGTAGAGTAGAGTGGAGTGGAGTGGAGTGGAGTGGAGTGGATTGGAGTGGAGTGGAGTAGAGTAGAGTAGAGTAGAGTAGAGTAGAGTAGAGTAGAGTAGAGTAGAGTAGAGTAGAGTAGAGAGTAGAATAGAATAGAATAGAATAGAATAGAATAGAATAGAATAGAATAGAATAGAATAGAATAGAATAGAATAGAATAGAATAGAATAGTCCAACCCTCTGCTCAGGCAGGAAACCCTATACCATTTCAGACAAATGGTTGTCCAATCTCTTCTAGTCTTTTAGTCCAACTCCCTACTTGGGCAGAAAAGAAAGAAAGAAAGAAAAAAGTGAACTTCATAAATATAGAGCTACATTGTTGATGACAATAGGCTCTGGGCGCAATAGCTGCCCAAAAGCCAAGTTTTAGAATAAAATATAATAACAGAGTTGGAAGGGACTTTGGAGGTTTTCTAGTCCATCCCCCTGCTTCGGCAGGAAACCCTATACCATGTCAGAAAAATGATTATACAATCTCTTCTTTAAAACTTCCAGTATTTACTACTTCTGGAGGCAAGTTGTTCCACTGATTAATTGTTCTAGCTGACAGGAAGTTTCTCCTTAGTTTTAAGTTGCTTCTCTCCTTGATTAGTTTTCACCCATTGTTTCTTGTCCTGTCCTTAAGTGCTTTGGAGAATAGCTTGACTCCCTCTTCTTTGTGGCAGCCCCTGAGATATTGGAATACTACTACCATGTCACCCTAGTCCTTCTTTTCATTAAACTAGACATACCCAATTCCAGCAACCGTTCTTTATATATATTTAGCTTCCATTCCCCTAATATTTTCTAAATAGGTATGCAGAGAAATAGATGTTGATATCGATGTCATTTAGCACTAAATGGTACTTATATAAAAATGTGTCTTGGTGGATGGCAGTAATTGGATAGATGATTTCCAGTGACTAGTAGGGCTGTGGAATATATTGATAAGTTTAAAAAAATCCAGAAGGCAATAGCAAACTATTTTTATTTTATTGCCAAGAAAAAGTAATATGGTTATGTCCATGTCATTGATAGGAATTGGATTTGATTCAAGAATATTTTAATCCTTAATTAATGATTAAATTAAATTTGGATACTGTTCTAGACTTCGGTTGCCATACATATCTTCCTAAACATTCTCTAGTTATGATTTCACACATATTTCAATATGTCCTGGAAACAGTAGGTGTGAGAGTCAACATATCAGAACTGAAAGGCAAACTTAAAATCTAGAATTCCAGATTTGATGACTTTGAAGAAAAGATATGTTTTGTCTCTGTTCTCTTTGTCATAGAAGTTAAAATAGAAGCTTGACTTAGTTCAATTAATTTATATTGAAAGAAAAAATAATAATTTGAAAACCTTTCTTCTCAGCTCTATTAAAACTCCTGCTTTCTTTCTTTGCATTTCTATTCTGTTTTATCTTTCATGAGGTAAATGAACCAAAATGTTGATATGAAGGCTTTCTTTTAAGACATAAGATGGCCTTCAGATGTTGTTCCTGACCTACTTCTGAATTCTAGCATTTCAGATTCAAATGCCAATTAAGGAGAGAAAAGAGGAAGGGGAAAAAAGAACACTCAGAGTATCAGTAGCTAATTCTGCAAAAGAGGGAGGGAGGGAGAGAGAGAGAGATGTCTGGGTTAAGTAAGAGAACACATAGACCACATCATATCAACAACACTACAATAAAACATGACCAGGACATTTCTGAATGGATGCTGTTTAATTGTTGATAAAGAGGAAACTAGAGACTCAAACTTTCCGAGATAAGGTTGTACTTCCTCTGAATGAGTACATCCACTATGCTTTGTGAACCACAGCTGTAAGAAGCAGTTGTGGTATTCTGAAATTTCTGCTAAAATATCTGGTTCCCCTATGGAATTTGATCCACATCTTAATTATATCCTACTTTAACCTGCCTTGCTTGACTCACTATATTCTTTACATGGAACATTCAGAAATTGTAACTGGTAGAATATAAAATGGTTAGAATAATAGCTACCACAAAGTATAGAAATGATGCCAATATGAAACTAATTGCTTACGGGATTCCAGTTAAAATGTTTGCATTGACATTTTACTCCTTAATGATGAACCTGTGAAGGCATGTCATGCCCCAGTATGTATATGACTTTTATATACTGTTGTTGACCTCTAGCCTCATCTAGTGGCTGGAAGGGCAAATATGCCCCAACATAACAAGGCATTCAGATTTGGAGAAGCAACTCCTTATGAAAAAAAATCACAAAGCTTACTTATTTGGCATTTGGGAAAGTGCTTTAATCTCAGGCTACAAAAACCATTCCCTAGGGAGCTGCAGTTGATTCCAGGTCTCTTGGTGTTTAGAAAACCTATAAAGATGCATCTCTTTCATCAGGCTTATAATTGTAAATCAAATGCAGTATTAATTTTAATGTAGGTTTTAACTGGTAGGGATTTTAATTTTTGATTGTTTTTAATGTTAGTCACTCTGAGTATGCATTCGAGTGAAAAGAAAAGATCAGATCAATTAGACTGGGGTATAAAAAGCCTGCATATTAAATTCCACCTACAGTATATCTCTGATGTACACAGGAGGAATCTTGACTTGCCCCAAGTCAAATCACAATTCCATAGATTCCTTCATTGTACTGTTGTACATTGGGATTTATGCTGGGGGAGGCAGTTATTCCCCCTTTATACTTTTTTCACTTCATTGAATTAACTAAATTAAATGAATTGATTTGGTGAAGCTAATTTTGTAATTAAAAAGCTTATCATGGCTTTCTGTAATGAGTTGAACAAACAGGCAGTAATTCAGTGACAATATTTGTACAACACACATCAGGGTGTTTATTTACAAAATGAAATAGACGTGAAAGGGGGCTAAAGTTAGGAAAGAAAAAAGAAGAAGCACCCCTCTTTTGACAAACCATTTCTGAAGTGCAAAGTAAGCTTGGCTCATTCTTATAGGAATAATAGATTGAAAGTCCCTGTAACCTGGAGAAAATGATAAAATAATTATGATACTATATCAGGGGTGGGATTCTACAGGTTTGCACCTATTCTCTAGAACCGGTTGTTAACATTCTAAGCAGTTCAGAGAACCAGTTGTTAGAAGAAATTACTGGCCTAATCCTGTAAGGAAGGCAGGAAGGAAACATTCTGGTGTTGCTTACAGAAACTGCCTCTCTGTTAACCCTTATTACATTCTTGGCAGGACTAGACTTCCTGTCTCAGGCACGTTTCTGGAGGTTTTTTTTTTCTCCTTTACTGGTACTTTGCTTGTGTCGAGTGACCATTCAAAGTTACAATGGCACTGAAAAAAGTGACTTATGACCATTTTTCACACTTACGACTGTTGCAGCATTCCCACAGTCATGAGAGGCTAGGCGAGGAGATGCGTGCCTCAATGTGAGTAATGTTGAGTTGGCCAAGCCCAGCCATTCACATGACCGCCAAGCCATGCCCACCAATAAGCCATTCCCACAGAACCGGTTATTAAAATTTTGAATCCCACCCCTGTACTATATACTCAAATTTTAGCAATAACAATAGTACTTAGACTTATATACTGTTTCATAGTGCTTCACAGCCCTCTCTTAGTGATTTACAGAGTTGATTTTATTGCCTTGAAAATACATATTGAAATTGAAATTGAGTCAGCATATTTCCCCCAACAATCTGGGTCCTCATTTGTACCGACCTCAGAAGAATGGAAGGCTGAGTCAACCCTAGGCTGTTGGGAATCAAACTGCTGGCATTCGGCAGCAGAATTGGCCTGCAATATTGCACTCTAACCACTGCGCGACCATAACTCTTCTTTAGAATTTTAGAATCTGAATTTATTGACATTAGTTTTATTAAGGTCCTAAGATTTAGATAATATTCTTCCCTCAACTCAAAATTTGCTAAGCCAAATATTTTGGAAACCTCCTGCTTTTTTCTTTTATGGATTTTGGATTCCTGCACCAAAAAACTAGATTTAATGCTTAATCCTTGAACTTCTATTTTTTGTTTGTATACCTTTGAGTCAATGTTGACTCTTGCCTGCAGTTTTCTGGATAAGATTTCAGAATTGGAAGCATGGTGGCTCAGGGGCTTAATCATATTGTAAATGGTCTTTGTTCCAGCAATTCTAGCCCTAGCACTGCAAGGTAGGGTGAGCTCCAATCACTTGTCCCAGCTTCTGCCTACGTAGCAGTTTGAAAGCATATTCTATGCAAGTAGATAAATAGATACCACTTCAGTGGGTAGCTGGTGTGTCATGCAGGTGGTCAGATTCCTACAGGTTCTGAACTTTTTTGGTTGCAACACCTGTTTGCAAGGTGTCTCCAATAGAGAAAGAAGACCTTAGATCTGCAGGAAGAGCTGCTCATCTTTCTTTTTGGTGCAAAGCTAGTTTGCCTTCCTGCAGTGCACCTTGGGAAGCACATGAAGAATGTACCACAACAAGTAAATTGGCAGCATTAGCACTGTAGTCTCCGGGCTAACGTAACAACACCATATGTTAAATAAATACATCCATTCATAGGGCTTAGAGAGAGGCCTGGCTCAAAGTTACCCAGTTGGCTTTGTACCTAAGGTGTGACAGAACTCACAATCTCCTAGATGCTAACTTGGTGCCTTATCCACTAGACCAAATTGTCTAATTTCCCAGATATGTCAAATATATTCAAAGGGAAAATAAAAATCACAGCATGACAGCAAACCTGAGTCCAGGAGAAGCAAAGGAAACCCTACTGTTTCAGAAATTATTTTAAGTCTTAGGAAAATTCTATTAGTTATACATATTCACCTATTTAAGATGAAGCATAAACCATGCCAAATGATCCCTCCTAAAAGGATGGCACATTCATTCTATCAAAGGTGGCACTATGACAAATAGGATGACACAGAGAAATGTTTCCAGCCATGTTTCCAATTTCTTCAGGAAGGCAAACAGAATACTGGGAAAGAAAACTATTTCAGAGAGGAGAGGAGGACAGGCTAGGGAGGAGAAGGAAGGGAAGAACCTTCAGCAGGGTTAAATTTCTTTCTAATCTTATCAGTGCAGGGAGCTAGTCTACATAATATCAAATAATTTCCAAGTAATGTGGAAGAAACATATGATGAAAAGCTGAGGTGAGAATGGTATTATATTTATCTTTCAGTTACTTTCATTATTCATCATGGTTAGAATGGTTCTAGAGTTGTAGTAGATAGTTCATTTCCAAAGTGAGAATTTCCAAATATATTATTGTTATAACTTTTAAAATCGCAGTCAGGATGAACTTACTAGCTGAGAATTACAGAGTTGTGGTCTAGACACATCTGTAGACTTGCTGAAGTCTGATTTCCTGTTAAAAGTACCAATCCAATATACTTAAAAAAATATCATATCCAATTTCTAAAAGAACAAGGAAGCAAAGATCATAAATAATGCATGGGTTCTAGGCTGGGAAAGGGACAAAAGCATTGAAAACATTTGCTTGGAAATTTATCTGCTGTTGTTTAGGTTGGATTATTGCAATTTAGGGCTGCCCTTGAAGACTATCTTGAAACTATAACTACCTCTGGGTGCTCATATTATACCACTGCCACATAAGTTGCACTGATTTCCTAGTTTTTTTCTGGGCACAGTTCAAGGTACTGATTATCACTTTAAATGGCACCTCTAAATGGCATGGCGGAATTTGCAGGATTGTCTCTCCCTGAGGGTATCTGTCCATTGCCCCAAGTCCAAAGAGAGTGTGTGTTCCAGTTCTCTTCCTTCAAATGTTGTCATCTAGTACAACCAAGGAAGTGCATCTTCTCCACAGATGCCCCTGCCTGTGAAATATCCTTCCCCTAGAGATCTGACAGACCCCCACTCTTTTGGACTTCTGGAAGGCTGTAAACAGCTGACTCTTCCCCAGGTGTTGGAACAGAATGAGGCTGGTGTCAAGCAAGACAGAACATTAATGTGTGGGAGAACATTAGGAGTAGTTCTTCGTTTTTTGTTTGATATTTTTGTAGTTTTGTGAGCTGCCCAGGACTGTGGCTCTTAATATGGGTGACTATATAAGCCTGTTAAATAAACAATCAAATGATTAAATAAATATTGCCCAGCAAAAAAAAACTTCATTTCCAATCTACTCTTTCTTGAAAGTTATAGATTTGAAGCTTGCCAATCTTTCACTAATTCCTAAGAGAAGCCATGAAGAATGACTTGCACCTCTGTCCCATAAAGAAAATGAGGCTGGAAAGAGATGGACAGAGCGAAAAGCTTTGCTTCAGGGAGAACTGGAGCTGGCTTTCTCTACCAAGATCATTATATTTTATAAGGGTTCATCTAATAAGTCCCCTCAATGCCTCATTATTCTAGTCTAGCCTTCCTCTATCCATTGTTTAAATATGGGTACTTAAAAAAAGAAAAGGCTGGTCAGGTAATGCACAGAGGAAGAAACTGTGAAAAAAAGTAAACCATTCTGTTTCTCCTGTTCCTTGTACATATAACTGACAGAAAGAGCATTGGAACCCATATAGCTCTTTGGAACATGTACAAGAATGCCTGTTGTGTATTTTTTTTCTTTCAAAAGGACTTCTTTCACAATTAAGGCTTGGTCTACTATAGGACCAAAGTATTGGAAAAGAAAAATAAGAAAAAGAACTCCAATGTATATTTAGGTCTATTTTCTATGAACCAGTTTTAACTCCCTGTATTTTCAAGTTCAGAGCCACAATATTCCATGAAGCTGTGACACTAGATTTGCAATATAATTCAGGTTCCTGAGAGAAAGAGGGTCTCTTACATTCTAGTATAGAACTGAAGTTTCTTTTTCACAAGGAGGATAAGCACTTCCCGAGATATAACAGAAACTTCTGCTGTGCCCACTTACGGTATTACTGGACTGATTTATTAGTAAATTTTTGTGTCCCCTGTTGTGCTGTACAGCAACTCTGTGAAGTATATTTAGCTAAGTATCAGTAATCGGCCCCGAATCAGCCAATGGGACTGTACCTTCCTGAACATAATTTTTTAAATGTAGCACTTGATCTTCCTGGCTGAACAATGTGAGGATTTGAGTCCACAATAATAGGTGAGCTCTAAGAATGATCAGGAGGCAATTGAGCCTATATGCTCCTACCTCCCAGGATCTATTACTGGACAGAACAATATAGGAACCATCTAGAACAGAAAAAAAAAAAAGATTGAACGCCCCTATAAAAGCTTTTAGTTCAAAGTATGAACAAAAGAAAAGTTTGTTTCTGTATGCCTTTTGACTGATTGCTCTCAACTTAGCCATGTTTTTTTTTTTTCTATTATCTTCTCAACTTTTCTATCTCTTCTCCCAGAAGACGCATGTTGAATCATTATGTTCTTCCACTGCAGGGACATGAATCAGTACTTTGATTTTAATGAAATACCATGGTTGACCTTATAAGGTGGTTGACTGAGGGCACACTTATCCCCAACCAAATTGTCAGTCCTCTGTGTGTTTCAGGCACCCATTATATAGCATGATTCAATTAAATTTCATCATTTTTGTTACTTTTGAGAATAGCTCAGGATAATCCCTTTCAATGGATTCATTTTAAAGGAAAAATTAAATGTAAGGATTCCTAGAAAGAATTTTTTGCCTTAAAACTCCAACTGCTACCGTTGCTAACTAACTGGAAAAAAAGACAAAGATGTAGTTGGGTATAAAAGCCATGTGGGTTCATATTTTAGTGCAAATTCACTCAGTTCATTCAGAATTAGAACATATATATGAATATATACACATGCTTACTACTTTCATACTCAAAAAATGGAAAAGGGAAAACAGGATAAACTTGCAGTTGATAGATAGATGATAGATAGATAGATAGATAGATAGATAGATAGATAGATAGATAGATAGATAGATAGATAGATAGATAGCAATAGCAATAGCAACAGCAACAGCAACAGCAATAGCAATAAGATTTATATGCTACTTCACAGTACTTTACAGCCCTCTCTAACCGGTTTACAGAATCAGCATATTGCCCCCAATAATCTGGGCCCTCATTATACCAGCCTCGGAAGGACGGAAGGCTGAGTCAACCTTGAGCCTGGTGAGATTCGAACTGCCAAATTGCAGGCAGCCAACACTCAGCAGAAGTAGCCTGCAGTTCTGCATTCTAACTACTGCACCACCATGGATGGATGGATGGATGGATGGATGGATGGATGGATGGATGGATGGATTGATAATGATAGATAATGTATTATACCACTAATTGTAAAATTAATTATTAGAAAAAGTATTGACAAATATGTCCTGCAATAAACATGTATAAAACATATATGTATCTGCTTGGCTAATCCTGCAATCTGTATGGAAACAAGCAACAATACTTAAGACTGGGGGAAATATAACAGTAAAGTTGGGCTTTTGTAATATGACACTTCAAAAGTTTTATGACATCTTACACATATATTTGTAGAATGTTATATAACAGTCACTTTTCAGACATGCATAAGGATTTCAACAATTAGTTCTGTAATAATACAAAAATATGCATGTGATTTATATTGACTTTTATTACTAGTTGTTATTGTAAATTGTTACATAAAAGTTTGTTAATAGGAATGATGCTATTTTGAAAATGGGTTATACATTTGTACTGTGTGTGTGTGTATGTGTGTTCTGTATCATGTTTCATTATTGAGGTGAATACTATTTAGTGCTCCAGAAGAAGATTCTAACTGAAATATATTACTACTTTATTCAATTTCATAGTCTCTCTCCCTCTATTTTTTATGCTTCCTCACACTTTTTCTCTTCCCTATTTCTGTCTCTCAAGACAGTAAAGATCTACAGGAATGCGGAGAGGCAAATATGGGTTGGTGATTTGGAAAAGGAGATTAAAGAAAGATGAACAAGGCTGCATGTGAATAGAGAAAAAAGAGTAGGGATGCACTACAAATGCACATACGAATACACACACACACACACACACACACCCTTAACAGGCTACCTGTTGATGAAAAAACAGCTGGAATGCTTATGATACTTTGAAGACTAACATTTTTAAGTCAGGTTTTTGGTTAGGCTCTGTATCATCCAAAATGAAATATTAAAAACAGTGAAAATAGAAGGAAATGCAGCATTGAAAATACAGTGATTATTACTGTATTATATGACCATTCATAAAACACCTTAAAAGTATGATTAAAAAGATAAAAGATTTCCATTAACCAATTCCTATATGTCTCTATATGTGCAGTATATGACTGAATATGCTATTATCACAATTAGAGTAGCCTCTGTCTGACAGTTTTTTCCTGCTTCAAGCTGCTAACTATGACAAATGTGTCATTTCTTCTATGGGCAGTTCAGGCAAGAAGCACCTTTGGATAAAATGGCTTCTTCTAGAGGAAATTAATCTGTTTAATTTCATGTTATGTAACTTACATCAGAAACCAGATTCCTTTTAGTTCTGTAAAGAAATTGTGACATTATCATGAGTAAGGGAGGGGGGGAACCCTTGAGTGAATAGGCGGAGAGTTACAGAAAAACGATGACCATCAAAGGTACTCCATATATCTCCTCTCTACTGACAAATCACTTTTAACAGCATGGAAGATGAGTATGTTGTGGAGAACAAAGAGGGGGTGGAAGCACTGCAGCTATTATATTTTTCTAAAGGGTGTTTACCATCCTGCAGGCTACATCAGTTCCTGCCAGCAGCCTGTGAAACATCTGAATATCAATTTGAGTTCCTATTTTTTCCCCCTCAAGTTAAAAGCATTAAATTGCCAGAACCACGTGTGTATCATTTCCATTTTCCTTCACATATCTAAGAGCTGGGGAAATTTTACCATGAGTCACATTATATATACAGAAAAAGAGATAAAGTTATTGTTCCTTTTGAATGCAAATGTATGTACAGAAGACATATTCTCTCATGTTTACATGGACTTCAAATAGGGCAGTTCAAATGGTTGATCATAGTACAAAAGGCAATCAAGGGACACATTTTGTGAACTTTTTCATTCCTCTTCTCCAATACAACCACCAAAAAGAGTTCAAGACTATTTGCAAACAATGGACTTTGGAGGAACTGAAACCAATCTCAATGATGAGGAGATGACCTTTGGTTTAAAACATCACCTGTAGCTATCAGATTGAAAGAGATGTGGCTAGAATTATATTGCATCTATAACTTACTATAATCAATGCAGAGTAGCAGGACAATGTCAATATTCAACTTTTGATCCAAAACATATGATAGACAGGAATTGGGTATGTCTAGACTAGTGAAAAGAAGAACTAGGGGTGACATGATAGCAGTGTTCCAATATTTGAGGGGCTGCCACAAAGAAGAAGATTTCAACCTATTGTCCATAGCACAGGAAGGTAATACAAGAAAAATGGATGGAAATTAATTCAAGAGAAACAACCTAGGACTGAGGAGAAATTTCCTAACAGTGAAAACAGTTACCAGGGGAAGGGTGGTTATTTATTTATTTTTTATCACATTTTTATTATTTTATAAATAACTCAAGGCAGCAAAGTTACCCAATATTCATTCTTCCTCTCATCTTCCCCAAAACAACCCTGTGAGGTGGGTTAGGCTGGGAGAAAGTCACACAGTCAGCTTTCATGATTAAGATGGGATTAAAACTCACAGTCTCCTGGATTCTAGCCTGGTGCTTTAACTACTTGACCAAGCAATTACATCTGTATTGTATTATTTTGAATGCAGTGAACATTTTTTAGTATGATGCACAATCATATGCAGAAATAGCTCCACATGCAGATTTTGTTATTAGTTCATTCTGTATTATATGGTCACCATACTATTAAAAAGATGTTCAAACTTTGGAAAAAGTTCAGAGAAGAGCAACTAAGATGATCAAAAGGCCTGGAGACTAAAACATAAAAAGAACAGCTGTAGGATTTGGGTTTGGTTAGTCAAGAGAAAAGAAGGGCTAATGAGGAACATGGTAACAGGAATCCAGTATTTGAGAGGCTGCCATAAAGAGGAGGGACTCCAGAGGTGGTATTCAGCAGGTTCTGACCAGTTCTGGAGAACCGATAGCTGAAATTTTGAGAACCGGCAAATACCACCTCTGACTGGAGATTTTACAGTATCCTTCCCCTGCCATGCCCACTAAGCCATGCCCCCAGAACCGGTAATTAAAAAAAAGAATCCCACCACTGAGGAGCTCAATTTATTTTCCAAAGCACCAGGGGATAGGACAAGGAACAATGGATGGAAACAAATCAAAGAGAGAAGCAACCTGGAATTAAGGAGAAACTTCCTAACAGTGAGGACAATTAATCAGTGGAACAGCTTGCCTCCAGAAACCGTGGGTACTCCATCACTGGATGTTTTCAAGAAGAGTCTAGACCATGGGTGTCAAATTCACAGTGTCACATTGCCGTCACATGACATTTCATAACTTTTTCCCATTCACGGAGTTGGGGTGGTCATGGCCCTTGAGCTGCCAGTTTGACACCCCTGGCCTAGACGTGCATCCCCATGCAACCTCTATTGGCCTCTGGAGTCCTCCAGGAGTCCTTCCAGGCCCAAAACAGAACCTCTGGACTGGTCCAGGAGTCCTTCCAGGCCCAGAACGGAGCCTCCAAAGTCCTCAAGGAGGCCTTCCAGGCCAAAAACAGAGCCCCCAGAGTCCTCCAGGAGGCCTTCCAGGCCCAGAACGGAGCCCCCAGAGTCCTCCAGGAGGCCTTCCAGGCCCAGAACAGAGCCCCCAGAGTCCTCCAGGAGTCCTTCCAGGCCAAAAACAGAGCCCCCAGAGTCCTCCAGGAGTCCTTCCAGGCCAAAAACAGAGCCCCCAGAGTCCTCCAGGAGGCCTTCCAGGCCAAAAACAGAGCCCCCAGAGTCCTCCAGGAGGCTTTCCAGGCCCCCAAACAGGGCCTCTGGATTGCTCCATGAAGCCATCCTTGACTCAGAGGATTATAAAAGGGAGGAAAACTAAAATATTTTTACCTTTCAGGATTTCAGGATTCTGCTACTGTAGCCTATGTCAAATATTTTGTAGTCTCCCTAGAGTCAGTTTCTTGACCTGGTTTCTTTCTCATAAGGTGATCAAGTAGATTAAGTAAGTACTAAAAAAGAAAGAAAACCACAGAAATGTATGCCTTCCTATTTTTATAAGTTTATAAAAATCATGTCTGCAGAGTTGTGGTCCCGTGTCATGCCTACCATGGTCACACCCCCATTGGCCCTCTAAGGTCAAACCCAATCCTGATGTGTCCCTCAGTGAAATTGAGTTTGATACCCCTGGTCTTGGCAGGCACTTATCTGAAATAGTATAGGTTCTCCTGCTTGAGCAGGAGCTCCAAGGTCCCTTTCAGCACATTCTTTTTAATTCTAATATTCAGTGAGATGCATACTGAAATGCCTGCTCATGTTCTGCCCAGTTCATCATACAACATATGAAGGAGAATAGACTGGCCAATTTGGATGTATTTTCTTACCACACACACGCATACACACACGAACACACTCAGAATGAGGGCAGTGGGAAACTTTCATTTGCTGTTGAGTTTATGTGGCATCACAATAAATCACAACAGAGACCCTGATAAATTAGCTAATGCAATAGCCGAAAGCAGTGTGAGAAATAAATGAGAAAGATATATTTTGTGGTGGAAGGATTTGTTACAGATCTTTTCCTGCTCATCACTAAGCAATGGCAATTTTTATATAACAACAAAAATCCTAAAAAGGGTTGCCCCACCTAAAGGATATGTTTCCAAGAAAACAAATATAATTTTATCTGCACAACTTGGGATAGATGGGATCAGATCAAGGGATCAACATGTGTATGAAAATGAAACAATATTTCCATACTTTGGAATTATTATAAAACAATATGTATTCCTGTTCAAGGAAGGACTTATTTCATATTTGTTCCATTCTGATCAGCTATGAGGGCACCAGAAGTTTCTCATATTTTTTTTCCAAATCCTTCCCAGCTCAGGTTAAGCCCAAAGGAGAAAGTCCTCAATGTAAGATGGTATAAAGAGGTTTATGACTATTATCATTTTCTCTCTTCAATGAGAAGTGAAGGAAATAGCAGTTTCACTGTAGGAAATAGCGAAATTACACTCTGAACTTGGTTGCTTTCTCATTACTCCCAGTTTCTAAAAATGTTGATTTCTAAACATCAGCACAATAATGACACGGTTCATAGAACCAGATTGCATCAACTAGCTTTGCCACTGTTTAAGTCAGATTCTGGCAATGCAGTCAGATTCTTGGTATTCACAATTACACAATTTACACTCCATATTTAAGTATACATTGAAATCAGAAGAAGCTCCTGCATATATATTCAAAGATTTAGACACCCAACTTTCATTTTCTATTTATCACACATTTCTAAAGAATAGATTATACGACAATGAAGCTGCCCTGTGTCATGTTAGCCCACCAAGACACCTTGTGCAATATTAGCTGTTAAAGTGACTTCCAGGCATTCAGGCAGGCATTTTTCATAGTTCTTAGAATCCAGGGAAATAAACTTGAGATTTTCTATATGCAAAGGATTTGCTCTGTCACCAATATTTATCCCTTCCAAAGCAGGGTTGTCAGAGAGTGGTTCAAGGAGGCTTTTGTAGCTTTAGTGCTTATAGTGGTTTAGCAGGACCAGAGGACAGCTATGGTGATAGATGTAATGGTGGCAAATGTCAGAAACACCAAGAAGGAGTATGAAAAGCTGGAAGGAACTAGATAGGATGTAGAAAGTAAAGACCGAAGTGACCCCAAGTGGGGATAGGGGCCCTTAGGGCTGTGACTCCTAAATTAGGAGAGTGACTCCAACAGAGCCCAGTAACAATATCAGAGTTCTCTATTCAGAAGAGCACAATGCTAGGAACTGCTAAGATATTGTGTGGAACCCTCAAAGTCCTAGATCTGTCATAGAGGACTCATGATTGAGGAAGATACAGATCACTCACATAGGTGAGAAGGGATCGATTGCATCTAAACATTCTGTTATGTATACAATAACTTAATAAAGGTATGAGCTTGAGGTAAAGTGCAGGGTTCTGGCCCTGCACTTCTGATTGGCTGTTAGGCAGCTTGACCAGGATTGGTCAGCTCTAACGGACCTGATTGGTCCTTAACTAAGAGTTTCTATTGGTTAAAAGAGCTAGCATTCCCAGTTCGTAATTGGTTGAATCATACAAGAGATGCCTATAAAAGGCAGAGTTAACCGTTGTTGTTATCCAAGTCACGATGTAAATAAAGGGCTGATGTTCACTGTTCACGATCGTCTCCAATTATTTCGACCCATGCCCAGTACTTAACACTGGCGACGAGGATGGGATATGGAGACGTCTGAACCGAAGAACTGAGAAACAAATACCGAGCACGTGAAAGACGCGCCGTCTTTCACAACAACGGAAACCATGTCTGGCGGCATCATACCACCCGCTCCGTTCGATCCAAGTCAGGAGGATTGGGAATCCTACATGGATCGTTTTCAAATGTTTCTTGAGACGAACAACCTTAAGGACGTGACACCGGCAAAGAAAAGAACGTTATTCCTAACGCATTGCGGTCCGGCCGTCTTCAAGATGGCCAAGGCACTCGCTAAGCCTCGAGAAGTGAAGTCCATGAGCTGGGACGACCTCGAACCCATCCTGAAGGGCCACTACGTGCCGACCGTGCCTACACTCGTGAGACGCCACGAGTTTTACCAAAGGAACCAACATAAGGGAGAAAGCGTGGCCGATTTTGTGGCGGACCTCTGAAATTTGGGCGGCCTCTGCGGGTTCGCCGATTTGGAAGAGGCACTGAGAGATCGAATAGTTCTGGGACTAGATGGACCAGCGTTACAAAGCAAGTTGATGGCGAAAGGCGACATCAGCCTTGCCTAAGCCATCGCCGATGCGGTTGCGGCTGAAGCAACCAAGAAGTTGGCCGCACAGCTTCGAAAAACCTGAAACCCTATACCACCAACGACCGGGGACATTCCTACCAGTGCAGAGGAGAAGGCCGCCACCACGCACCACGAGGACCTCTCTTCGTCATCAGACAGCGACGAAGAAGGGGTCCACCGACTGCGGTCCGATTGAGACCATCGTCCGAANGCCGAACTGTTAGGCAAATGCCAGTAAACCATTCCTACAGAAATCCAGCCACACAGAGAGAAGAGGCTCACCATACCATAACTATCGGTCACGCCTCCGCCTTGGACACGAAGAAGATCCGAGTCACCATAGCCATCGAGAACCAGCCGTGCCTCATGGAAGTTGACTCGGGATCATCCCTCTCGATGGTGTCGTGGAAGACACTCAAGCAACTTATCCCCACAGTCCAACGCCAAGACCTCAAATTTCAACGCCTCATCCTCAAGGACTACCAAGGGAATCGAATCCCTGTCGTCGGGTCCTGCCGAGTCCGAGTCTCTTTCAAAAAACATACAGCCTACTTACCTCTAACGGTCATCGATAGAGATCGGCCTAGCCTACTAGGCCTCCAATGGTTCGCGCCACTTGGCATTGAAGTGGCCGGCGTAAACCGGATTGGCGGTTGCGACTGGGAGGAGGATCTTATTTCTGAGTTCAGTGACACCTTTGCGGACAGTTTAGGCGAGTATAAAGGGACCCCGATCTCATTCAGCCTAGACCCCAAGGTAGCACCCATTCGTTTAAAAGCCCGTCGAGTTCCATTCGCATTAAAAGCGAAAATCGATGAACAACTCGACAAATTAATCGCTCAAGTCGTATTAAACCCCATAGATCACTCGCCATGGGAAACTCCTATTGTAACACCCAATAAACCTGATGGGTCAATTCGAATTTGTGGGGACTATCGGGCCACTCTGAACCACGCCTTGCAGCAGAACGCATATCCAGT
>BHEV01012569.1:0-29342 GCA_004319985.1 Emydocephalus ijimae
AACAGTGAACTTCAACTCTTTATTTACATCGTGCAAGCAAGCCATAACGGTTCTCTTTGTCTTATATAGGCATCTTATGTATGATTTGACCAATAATCAACCAGGAGCACTATTTCTAATAACCAATGAAAACCCTTACTTAAAGACCAATCAGGTTTGTTATAGCTGACCAATCCTGGTCAAGCTGCCTGATATCCAATCAGAAGTGCAGGGCCAAAACCCTGCACTTAACCCCAAGCTTGGACCTTTATGCATTTATTGTATACACAACAATATCAGTTTCATTTCTCAAAGTCTATGACACTGTATCACAAGGGTGGGCAAACTTTTGGCTCAGGAGCTGCATTGACTTTTAAAATTTGACAGATGGGCCAAGTCAGCACACAGCTCCACAAAATCAAGTCACTGTTCCTAATGCGCAGACAGGATATTCTTCCGATTAAAAACACAACATAGATAGATAGATAGATAGATAGATAGATAGATGGATAGACAGATTCTTCCCCTACGAATAAACAACTGTGCATGTGTGTGTATGTATGTATGAATGTACCCCCTCAGCTTACACAAGTTGGTCACTTATAAGATAAGAAATAAATAAACGCCCACCCCCAAGAACATAACTCCTCCAGTGCCCACGGATAAACTGTGAACCACTGTTCTCTCCCATCTTACCACAGGGGAAGGCCATGGAGGGAGGTGTGAAGCGCCTGCTGGTGCTCGGGTCTATGGGAATACGCATCACAACAGTGGGCGTTAGGGGAGGAAGGAGGCGACAGTGGAACTGCTGCTGCTGCTGCTGGCCGAGAGGTGAAGGAAAGGCGCACCCAGGACGCAGCGAGCCAGATGCCCAAGAGTGCACGGCAGGCTGCTCCGAAGCCGGATGCGGGAGAAAACCGCCCCAGCCCCCCCCGCGCAGGTTGGCCCCTTGCCGCCACTGCCAGTCCTGGCCGCTCTGGTCGCCAGTTGCTCCTTGGGGCACAGCTCTTAAAAGCCTGCTCCCAGCACCCGAGCAACTTCCCAGCAACTTTCAGCTTCCTTTTAACTTGTGGGCACTCACACCTGGCCCCGAGCTGTGTGGCGGAGGGGAAGCCCAGAACACTGCTGGGTTGCCTCCTCCAAGCAGCCTGCCCACCCGCCCGCTGGGCTTCCCCTCCGCCGCACGGCTTGGGGCCAGGCGCGAGCACCCACGAGTTAAAAGGAAGCTGAAAGTTGCTGGGAAGTTGCTCGGGTTTCCAGGGCTTCCAGGCTTAAACTTTGCACAGGCAAAGTTTGCAGGCGGGAGCGTCTTCCTGCCAAGGAGCGGGGAGGGTTCCATCCAGCAGGCGGGCGGGCTGCTTGGAGGAGGTGACCTGGCGGCACTCCGGGTTTCCCTCCACCACGTGCCTCGGGGCCAGGCACAAGCACCAGGGAGTTAAAAGGAAGCCGAAAGTTGCTGGGAAGTTGCTCGGGTGCTGGGAGCAGGCTTTTAAAGTGCCGCCCGAGCAGGACCGCCGAGCCGGGAAACGAGGCACCAAGGCAGGGCAAGGCTCCACCAGTAGCGGCCTAGCTTTAGGTGGCTCCAAGCAGCCCGCTCCAAGCAGCCCACCCGCCCACCGGGCGGAACCCTTCCAGCTCCTCGGCGGGAAGACGCTCCAGCCTGCAAACTTTGCCTTTGCAAAGTTTAAGCCTGGAAGCCCCGGAAAAAAAAGGGGGATCAGAGGGGACTCACCTTCGGACGTGATTTTGAACTCCCAGCCAAGGCCTTTGCAAAGTTCTTTTCTTTCCTACCCCGAGAGCGCTCTGCACTGTTTTGCAGCTTTGGGGGCCACGTAGCACAGGGCAATACGCCACGCCCAGCGATTTTTTTTCAGGGGCAGGCCGGATTGGACAGACCAATGGGCCGGATGTGGCCTGCAGGCCATAGTTTGCCCATCCCTGCTGTATCACATAAGTATATAATAAAAGCTTGGGAATAACAGTAGATATAGATTACAATAGATCCCTTCAGTATTCAGCAGGGACAAGTATCTGTCAGAACTACTCACTGCTATTAATTGGCATTCAAACTAGAGACACATCCATAGCTAAGAATCCAGCCAGGGTTAGGATTAGCTTTCCATGAATTTGGATAGCAAAATAGACATTTCCAGTGGATTTGTTTTGAGTTGGTAGAAGGGAGGAAAGAAGGAAGGGAGGAGGAGGGAGGGAGGAAGAAAGGAAAGAAGAAAGACTTGGAAAAATGGATAAAAGAAATAAATAGGGAATTTTCACATCGTCCCCCTAAGAGTATTAATTAAAATGATTTTTAAATTAAACTTTATAATACATTTAGCCAGCTTCTTGACATCAGCTTTGTAAGCAATTGAAATGGGTTATGGACATGCCAAGTATATTTCCTTTTTAAATTATTTATAGTATGCTCATTCTGTGCAGTCCTATAAATTACTCTTTGTAATGTAATGTGCAGTCCTATAAATTACCCTTTGTAATGAATTCAGACATGGGTTTGAAATTTGGGGGTAACAATTGACTTCTTCTTTCATAAATGTGGACAAAATACTAGTTATCATCTGTAGAGAAAGAGAGAAGGAGACAGACAGACAGATTGTGGTTCTTCAATGAGTATATTTCTGGAAATGGGACTATCATTATAATTATGCAGACAATTATGCAGACAGTTAAACTTATATGCCACGGGTGTCAAACTCGTGGCATCATGTTGTCATCACGTGATGTTTCTCCTTCGTGGACCTGGGGTGGGCATGTCCTGCACTTGATGCATCCTGCTGCAGGCCACCAGTTTGACATCCCTATTGCATGCTAACTATTTACTTTGCTTTCTTAGAGTGGGGAAACACTTTTGTTTTTAATTTCAGAAGTTGCAATAACTGAAGCAGTGAGTCCTGTCATTTTAACTGGTTAGCTGGAGAGAGAAATGAACAGCTGCCTGCCCCAGTGTGGGAAAGATAGTAGAAATAAAAATAATTGAAGGTAAACTGTGTGATTAGAAGGTATAAGAGAATAAAACATGGCTGTGATGGATGTTAACCTGTTTTACAAAAAGGTGATGCCAGGTTACTTCATTCGGTTTGCTTGTGAGCAATAGTGATTTAATATCAAAATATATGATTAAAAGACTTGTACAAATTACCATCATATACTAAAATCAGAGGTGGTACTCAGCAGGTTCTGGCAGTTCTGGAGAACTGGTAGTGGAAATTTTGAGTGCTTCGGAGAAACAGTAGTAGAGATTTTGAGTAGTTCGGAATACCATCTCTTACTGACCCTGCCCCCATCTAGTCTCTGTCTCCCGAGTCCCAGCTGATTGGCTGGGTCTTCTTTTGTTGCCCTGCACAGGAGAATGGAGCTGGAAAGCAGGTTAGTGAGGTGGGGAGAGAATGGGCATTTTACAGTATCCTTCCCCTGAAGTGGGTGGAAATGGAGATTTTACAGTATCCTTCCCCTGCCATACCCACAGAACTGGGAGTAAAAATTTTGAATCCCACCACTGGCTAAAATCCTTATATGGAAAGGTAATAGAAGAAAGAGAAGATATAATCTGTCAAATAAAAGGGAAAGGGACTATATAATATATTTATAGGGAAAATATAATCTACCTTGATTTTCAGAAAGCAACTTTCCAGAGAAAGCAGAATAACAAAAAAAAAAAAAACCCCAACCACTTTGCATCCATCAGTTTCAGTTAATATAGGTAGTCCTCGACTTACTGAGACAACTGAGCCCAGAATTCATGTTGCTAAGTGAGAAATTTGTTCAGTGAGTTTTGGCTCATTTTATGATTTTTCTTGCCACGTTGGTTAAGTGAACCGCTGCCATTGTTAAATTAATAACACGGTTGTTAAATGAACCTTGCTTGCCCATTGACTTTGCCAGACAGAAGGTCACAAAAGTTGATCACATGACCCTGGGACAACGCAACTGTCATAAATATGAAGCAGTGGTCAAGCATCTGAATGTGAATCACAACACCATGGGGATGTTGCAATGGTCATAAGTGTCAAAAAGTGACCATGTCACTTTTTTTTTTAGTATTGTTGTAACTTTGAATGGTCACTAAACAAACTGTCATAACTTGGGGACTATCTATACTGTTTTAAACTGAATTGCTTAAAATGAATTAAAATGGGCTTAATATACATTTCATCTTAATGGGGAAAAAGATAAGAGGATATGCCATTTATTTCCACTGCTGCATTTCTCCCCCCTACTCTTTCCATCTTTCTCTGATCATCACAAAGGAAGTAACCATGTAATGCAAGGGATAAATATAGCAGCATGAAGAAAAAGAAAAAGCAAAAACACAGATTAGTCATTTTCTCCCATTATGGCTATTTTAAGAAAATCTGTTTGTTTAGGGGAGAAAAAATTAACTATAGTCCTTGCCACAGTTTTCATTGGGTCAGCCCAATTTACCAGGCTTTATTTTCATGTTAAGTTTCTTGATATGTGTATTTATAGATATTTATAAATTGCTATTCAAGCTTTTAGAAAAACAGCTTTCCCAAATGCCTTTTTTGGGGGATATTAAAATTCCACATTTCTACTGTAATTGTAACTCTTTGAAGTGCTCTAAAGCTGAACTATTCATCCAGCTGGCATTTGTCCTTGGTCTTTCTTTATAATACTTTGAAGTAGAAAAGCATCAATTATTTTCTGTTTTATTTTGTTTTGTTTATCGCTTGTTATTTGGTCTTAATAAAAAGGGACTTGGAGCTAAAGTTACATTTCAGATATTTT
The DNA here is from genome assembly GCA_004319985.1 of Emydocephalus ijimae. Taxonomy (NCBI): domain Eukaryota; kingdom Metazoa; phylum Chordata; class Lepidosauria; order Squamata; family Elapidae; genus Emydocephalus; species Emydocephalus ijimae. Next base: position 4,741 of record BHEV01012569.1, read on the forward strand.
AGCCATGATTGCATTTTTTGTTCTTTTTTATTTGCTATTCTTCTCATTTATATTTATTTATGCTTCTTAAACTTACACAAGCATAAAACTTTGGGTTATAGAAAGCTTATGTGACAGTTCCAAGTCCCTATTCAGGTATGTGAATCAGAAATAAGTGAAACTGCTTCACTCAGGTACTGTCTGTAGCTATATTTTCAACCACAAATAAAACACATTTGTTTAAGTATATATGTATGTGTATATGTGTGTGTAAGGATAGGGCTTGTTCCCAATAAACTAGAGGATAAATTATCCAAATCTGAATAATTGATGTTTGTGGTTATCACCTTAATGAACAACTACTTCCCAGCATATAAAAAAAATCATATAATACTTGATCTACAAGTAGACTTTGTCCTATGACCACAACTGAGCCAAAATTACTCAATAAGTGACATGTTTGTTAAGTGAAATTTGCCCCATTTTGTAACCTTTCTAGCCACAGGTTTTTAAATGAATCACTGCAATAGTTAAGGTGATTATATGATTGTTAAGTGAATCCGGCTTCCTCATTGACTTTGCCTGTTAAAAAGTCTTATCCCAGGGCAATGCAACTGTTATAAATATGAGACAGTTGCCAAGCATTTCAGTTCTGATCATGTGACCATGGGGAGGCTGCAATGGTCATAAATGTGAAAAATGATCAAAAGTCAACTTTTTCAGTGCCATTGAAACTTCGGTCACTAAATGAACTGTCCTAAGTCGAGGACAACTTGAATAGGGTTATATTTTAGGTCATTCCCGAAAGCAAAGCCACAAACAAAACCTTCCCTATTGAACTAACACTTTCTGCTATTGAAAAAGATGCTCCATGAAATGTTTGATTCAGATATTATAGTAAATCAGACAATATTTTCCAAAATATTATTTTCTGATAAGGTTTCTGAGATAGCAATAGCACTTAGACTTACATACCACTTCACAGTGCTTCACAGCCCTCTCTAAGCTGTTTACAGCAGAGGTCCCCAACCTTTTTTGTACCAGGGACCAGTTTCACGCAGGAACACTTTTTCAAGGACCGGTTAGGGTTTTTAATTTATTTATTAATTTATTATTTATTTATTTATTTATATTTTTTATTTTATTTACTATTACACTATCAACTCACCAAAATTAACCAATGTTGGAGGATTACTAAAAATATGTATAAATGCAAGACTAGACTCCAATAAAGTCATCATGATTCAGTTGCTCATGATCAAACAAAAATATATGTTTGGCAAAAATATATGTTTTCTCCAAAAGCGTTTTGTAAGGTAATAATCCGCAATTCAGATTTTACATTTGGGATGGGTTTGACCTCCCACATGGTCTTCAGCTTTCCACAATCTCAACAATTGTAAGGTGTGTGGGGAATTCAGAGAGTTCAAGTCCACACATTTTAAAGTTGTTGAGGTTCAGAAATCCAGGCATATAAGGAATTCTGGGGATTCATTCCAAATACCTGGAGAGCCCACTTCTTTCCGGATCTCTCTCACCCCATTTCACTGTAACCCCTTGGCAAGCAGAGCATTGTCTAGAATTCTTCCAGCTGAAATAAGACTTTCAACTGCCTGGGAATAAATCCATATTAAACCAGTCAAACGTTTAGTAGATATTCACTGTGTAGCTTGGCTAAAGCAACATTCTGCCGTGTGTGTTTTAGGATTCTCGTCTCTTTCGCTCTCTTCTCTTCTCCTCTCCCAGTTGTTTCAGGTGGCGACTGCCTTTGCCTCCACCCGGCGCCTTTTGTCGTGCACCCTCATCCTCCCCCGGCTGACAGCTCCACCGCCACCACCGCCACTGCCAAGCCATGGCCCCGGCACCCCTCCGGCACCCCGGACAAGCACAGGGCTGCTTTTGGGGGCTCCCGTGAGGGGTCTGGATCAGGATCTGAGCCCCTTCATTCCACCCCACTCCAGCTTTTGGCTCACTCACATGCCTCTCTCTCGCTCTCACTCCCTTTCCCCAGGCGGAAAGAGGCACTTCATGGTGGAGCCGCTGAGGCGAGTTTTCTCCCCACCCTGAGTTCCCTTCTCCCTCAGGCCGCCGACTGGTGCTGCTGAGGGAAGACTTCCCTTGCCCATTTTTTTCACAGCCAAATAGATAGAAATATGGCCAGATTTCTTGTATTTGGCTGGCAAAACGGCCAGATGGCAACCCTGTTCAACGTCCCCTTTTCCTCCAGCCACGCACAGCATGGAGCTGACATTTTTGGTCGAGGCTGAGGGACGGCGTCAAAACCAGCACTTGATCCAGCACGTCAAAACAAGATGTCGCCCAAGCAAAGTAGGCGGCCCAGTCCAAAATGATCCACAGACTGGTACCGGTCCGGGGACCGGTGGTTGGGGACCCCTGGTTTACAGAATCAATATGTTGACCCCAACTATCTGGGTCCTCATTTTACTGACCTTGGAAGGGTGGAAGGATGAGTCAAGAATCAAACTGAACTGCTGACCAGTCAACAATCAATTAGCCTGCAGTATTGCATTCTAACCACTGCACCATCATGGCTCTGGTATTATTAATGATTTTATTCAGATTTTAATCATGACCCTACTTTCCTATAGGCATGGATCCGCATGGGTTATTATTGTTTGTACAAAGATAGGTCTGCAACCTGGGGATTTTCCTGAACTTATTGCTCCAGTTACCATTTGGTTAGCTTTCCTTGGGCCACCTATTTTGGTGTTTGGGGATCAGAATGCACTGGCAAGAAGAAACTCATACAACAGTGCAAAGCACCAATGCTCTAGAAGCTGCATTAGTTGTTAGTGGTCCTGCAAGCTTAGTTCAAGGTGTGGATTACTATAAAGCTCTTTATATCTTACAATTTCATTGCCTCCACAATTATCTACAATTATCACTGCTAAGATTTGCAGGTTGAGATCAGATGTCATAGCTTTTTACCTCTGTAAAGTTATAGGGTAGAGACTTTCTAGAAGCAGCCCTCTAATTTTGTAACATATTGCCCTCCGAAATCAGAGTAGTACCTCATTTATTTTCCAATTCACTTAAGTGCTCCTTTTCCTCTGAAACAGGTGTCCTGTCCTTCTTCCCCATTCTGCTCCAAACTATTCTGTTTCAGGATTTTCTTATCAGAGGGTTGGTAGCGATCTTCCTTTTTGTCCTTCTCATTGGGATGGCATCAGGGGTGGGATTCAAATTTTTTAACAACTGGTTCTGTGGGTGTAGCTTAGTTGGTGGGCGTGGCTTGGTGGTCATGTGACTGGCTGGGTGTGGCCAACTCAACATCACTCACATCAAAGCACGCATCTCCTCGCCTGGCCTCTCATGACTGTGGGATGAAAGTGTGAAAAATTGTCATAAGTCACTTTTTTCAGTGCCATTGTAACTTTGAATGGTCATTCGACACAAGCAAAGTACCATCAAAGGAGGAAAAAAAACCTTCAGAGAAGTTCCTGAGACAGGAAGTCCAGTCCTGCCAGGAATATAATAAGGGTTAATGGAGAGGCAGCTTCTGTAAGCCACATCAGAATGTTTCCTTCCTGCCTTCCTTACAGGATGAGGCCAGTAATTTCTTCTAACAACCGGTTCTCTAAACTGTTTAGAATGTTAACAACCTGTTCTAGAGAATAGGTGCGAACCTGTAGAATCCCATCCCTGGACAGCATGAATTTTGCTAAAGTCTTTCACAAACATTTATCCAGAACCATTAGTCCAGCTAAACAGGAAGGTGTCAGGGAAGGGAATGAGGAAAGTGGTTTCAGGAAGCTGTGGGACACAAGACAAGGTCTCTATCCATATAAAAGAGTGATAAAATGATCTACCATTGAGTGACCCTATTATGATACTTTGGCAGTCAAAGCACATGCAGCAGGACTTCCTTTAATTGTCTTCTTTTTGATAGGTTTTTATTCGCAAAGATGATCCTTCAAGTGTTTTGATGTCAAAACTAGTCAGGGACAGAATCAGAATCTTTGTATCCTATTAATTCAACAAGTGATTCTTTATAGTCCTTATTGGATACCACTTTCCTTCTTTTTCCGAACTAAAATTTCCTTGCAGACATTCAAGGGCACCCTGGTGAGAAAGCTATGGATGGCACAGTCAGGTTCAGCAATCTGCTAAACTCCAACTGTCCCAGCAAGTCTGCGATGGAAGTGCCCCCACTCTAGGAAATGGCTGGGTATTGTTCACCTATGCCTGTTTTGGCTTTGATTGCAAGAGAGACTGAACACCTGGCCTTTTTCTTTCAATTTTGGAAGATGGAATGGCCAGGAGTTTGATAGTGATATCAATCAAGGGATTCTGCTATTTGAAGTTTGGGTACAGGGTACGAGAGATTGTGTGTCTATGTGCACACATGTGTGAGCTGAGGAAATAAAATATGGAAAGCATCACATACACCCAGATGTGAAATATAGTGGGAGAGAGAAGAGGCTTTTTTTTTTTTTTTCTGGAACAAAGGATTCAAGGAGGAAATCGGCTTCAAGAGACAGAAAAAACAAAAAGATTCAGAGGCAGGAAGCACTGAGAGCTTCGTGGTTCAAGCTTATTTTAAAGCAGCTCTTCAGATTACTCAGGCAGACGTGTGTGTGTGTGTGTGTGTGTGTGTGTGTGTGTGTGTGTGTGTGTGTAAAAATGGGAAGGGAGGGAGTTGCTTGACAGATGTTTGGCATGTCAACTCTCCCTAGAAAGCCTTACAAAGCAATTTCCTGAAGGCTGCCGTCTACAGATAGTTGCTGAGGTCCAGTAAAGGTAGGCTATGGGCCAGTACAATTCACATCCAACACACTTCCTGATTGAAGTATTAGGGAAAGCACATTATCATAGCCAAGAGGAAGAGGCCAGAAAAGCATATATTTCACATCTTGTAAGTTTTCTTTCCTCTTGTGCAGAGCATACTCACTGAGGCATCCAGCATCCCAGGTTTGTGAGTACTGAAAAGAAAAAGACATACTTGGTTACCTTGTTTTCAGAAGGAAGCCCAAATTGTGTAAACTACTCCCACCCTTCTTTACATTTTTACTATTGTATGATCGAAAGGACTTTCCAGATAATACTGAACAAGAATCCTCCATTTTCTAAGAGCCTAGCTTTATTTTTGCTATGCTGGCCTTTTTTGTTCTTAAAAAACTAAATTAATTTTTAAATTAAAAAGAGTGTTCAAGTCTTTTTATCAAGCCTCTTGTAAGGGTGCATGGAATAAAATGTTGCTCGATTCTCTGAAAATATGTCCAAACACCAGTCAAATGGCATGTGAACACATCTGTCCTCTAATCCTCTTCTAACCTTTTCTACAATTTGAGCTGCTGCTTTTGCCCTACCCAGATCCTCTCCTCTTCCAGGTGGTATGTTGACTTCCTATCATTTGGTCAGTCGAATAAAAACATTTGCCAAATCTTACAGCCTGACTCTTTGGTGTCCTAAATGATAGTTTTGCTCTATCCTTCAATCAGAAAGTATGTGGAGGGAAATTGGCCAAGGCTTACCTTTACTACACTTCAGCAACAACCTGTAGATGTCAGCCTTCAGAAAGTTGCTGTTCTGAAGGCTTTTTAAGGTAGTTTCTATCCTCCTCCTTCTCGTCCTCCTCCTCCTTAACAACAACAATATGAAATTGAACAATTATTCAAAAAAAAAAAAAAAAACCAAAGAAAATACTGTGCATCATGGGAAGTATCGTATTTCCTTTTGCAATAAAACTGTACATGTTTGACAATGAAGAAGATAATTTCTCATTTAAATACTAGTCCCTTAAGGGAAAACTGAATACCTCTACCCTGTTGATAGAACTAAGTTTTATGTCTATGTCTATTCAATGACTATATTTAGAAAGTCTATGTTCATAAATCGCACAACTGGAAATGAACACTGTTATGAACTAATAAAACGCTTAAATAAAGTTTTATCAAACCTTTAGAAAAAGCAGGGTTCTAATCCTGCACTTCTGATTGGCCGATAATAGTGATATCGGATTGGTCCGTTCAGGAGAATCTGATTGGCTGTTAACAAGCCACTCTCATTGGTTCAAGGGGTTAACACTCCACGTTTCTCATTGGTTACTAGATCAGCAGCCTGCCCTATAAAAGGGCTGCTGCTGCCGTAGGTTTTTGCTCTGTTCAGAATGTTTAATCAAGAGTTGAAGTTCACTGTTCACTGCCTCATCTCTGTTCCTTGCACCCATGCACAGAACTTAACACTGGCGATGAGGATGGGATGTGGAGATGTCAGAGCTGACTGAACACTACAGAGCACCAAACAGAGCACGTGGCTGAAGGCACATCGACAGCAGAAACCATGACCGGCGGCACCATACCACCTGCTCCATTTGACGCGGCACAAGAAGACTGGGACTCGTACATGGACTGGTTCCAGATGTTTCTGGAGACCAACAACTTGAAGGATGCCACTACGGGAAAAAAGCGAGCGGTATTCCTGACCCACTGCGAACCTGTCTTTTTTAAGATGGCCAACGCACTGGCGAAACCAGCTGAGGTGAAATCCATGGACTGGGACGTCCTCGAGCCCCTCCTACGGGCCCACTATGCACCTTACCAATGCTTGTCCGAAGACATGAATTTTACCAGAGAGACCAGCGGAAGGGAGAGAGTGTTGCTGATTTCATCACGGATCTCCGGAACCTGGGAGACCTCTGTGGGTTCGCCGACCTCAAAGAAGCTCTGAGAGACCGAATAATTCTGGGATTAGATGCACCACATGTGCAAAGTAAGCTGATGGCGAAAGGCGACATCAGCCTTGCAGATGCCATCGCTGACACTACTGCAGCAGAAGCAACCAGGAAGTCGGCTGCCCGAATGCGCCGCACCAACGCCCCGCTCCACCAACTCACCGGCGAAACCTCACCTCGCCTTGAGGGACACGCAACGGCAACCCACCACGAGGACCTCGAATTGTCATCAGAAAGTGATGAGGAGGAGGTGAACGTGACCAACGCCACCAGCGGAATCAAAGACTACAGCACCAATGCGCAGGTTGTGGGGCAAACCACCCACGATCAGACTGCAAATTCCTTGACGCGCTCTGCAACTTTTGTGGGAAAAGAGGCCAAAGGTCTGTAGAAGCAAGCAAGGATCCAGCCCACTTCAGAAGGAAACCAACTGCTGCCAAACCACAGGAAATCATTCTGTGAGACGGGAACATTTGAACCACCAATGGAACAACCACTCCTACAGAAATAAACCACTGGCCAATTCAATGAAACGAGAAGAGGCACACCAAACCATTACAATTGGTAACGCCTCATCACCAGATGCAAAGAAGATCCGAGTGAAGGTCGCCATCGAAAACCAGCCCTGCGTGATGGAAGTCGATTCAGGATCGTCCCTCTCGATGGTTTCCTGGAAGACCCTTAAACAATTAATCCCTGCCGTCCAGTGGCAAGACCTCAAAAACCCAAAGAATCATACTCAAGGATTATCAGGGAAACCAAATTCCGGTCGTTGGATCCAGCCTAGTCCAGGTCTCATTCAAAAATCATACTGCATCTTTACCATTGACCGTCGTCGACCATGATCGGCCTAGCTTGTTAGGCTTTCAATGGTTCGCCCCACTTGGGATCGAGGTAGCCGGCATTTACCAAACCAGAAGCGACGACTGGGAAGAGGCCCTTGTCCAGGAATTCCAGGATGTCTTTGCAGACAAACTAGGTGAGTACAAGGGGACCCCGATATCATTTAACCTTANACCGGATGGATCGTTAAGAATTTGTGGGGACTACCGAGCCACCCTGAATCACGCCCTTCAACAGAACGCTTATCCAGTGCCGGTGGTACAGCACCTTCTCCATTCCCTGGGGGGCGGAAAAGTCTTCGCTAAATTGGATTTGGCACAGGCATACCAACAACTGCCCTGAGATAAAAAAACAGCAGAGGCACAAATGATCGTTACACACTGAGGCGCCTTTAAGTGCAACCGACTCCAATTCGGAGTGAGCGTAGCCCCAGGGATTTTTCAAAGTTTGATGGAGAGACTCTTGCAGGGGATGAAAGGGGTCGTACCATACATTGATGACGTTTTAATTGCTGCCCCAAATAGAGAAGTACTAGAAGAGCGTCTTAAATTGGTTCTCCAGAAATTTAAAGACTCCGTTCTTAAGGTTAAAAAAAATAAATGTCAACTGTGTACAGATAAAGTAGAGTTCCTGGGGTATCTAATTGATAAACAAGGCATTCACCCCACCAAGAGCAAACTAAAAGCAATCAAGAATGCCCCAAGACCCAGAAATAAGACTGATCTCCAAGCTTTTCTGGGGCTCGTTAATTTTTACAACATCTTCCTGCCCCACAAAGCGACCGTAGCTGAGCCCCTCCATAGACTTCTCGACAAAAAAGCAACCTGGATCTGGGTGCACCGAGAGGAGCACGCGTTCCGACAAGTGAAAAACGTATGAACCTCAGATGCTGTTTTAATGCAGTATAACGAGACTTTGTCTTTAACAATTACATGTGACACGTCACCATTTGGAGTAGGAGCCATTTTGAGCCATGTGTTACCAAACGGTAGTGAGGCCCCTATTGCCTATTTTTCAAGGACCCTATCAAAGGCTGAACGTAACTATAGTCAAATCGATAAAGAGGCTCTTGCTGTTGTATCTGCTGTGAAACGGTTTCATGAATATGTATATGGACGAGTTTTTACTATTGTTACCGACCACAAACCTTTGCTGGGGATTATAGCGGGAGACAAGCCAACCCCCTATATATTATCACCTAGAATGACTTGCTGGTCGGAGTTTTTGGCTGCGTACAATTATAGACTGCAACACCGCCCGGGGAAAGCCATTCCCCACACTGACGCACTGAGCCGTGCACCACTTCCGGAAACCATCGACAACCCAGCTCCAACCCTTAAGACACTCCAGATTGAAACACTACATTCACCGCCGCTAACAGCTAGAGACATTGCGATCGAAACAAAATGCAATCCTGTCTTAGCGCGAGTTCTTAGCTGGGTCGAATGGGGATGGCCAGAAGAACAAATCCCTGATGACTTCACCCCCTTCAAGAACTGGCAAACATAACCTTTTTCGCAAAAAGGCTGCATCCTATGGGGAGAAAGAGTTGTCATCCCAGAGCGGTTACAACGAGCAGTATGAAAAACACTGCATGAGGGTTACCCGGGCATCATGCGTATGAAAGCGCTCGCACGAAGCTACGCGTGGTGGCCGGGCATCGACAAACAGATCGAAGCCTGGGTAAACACTTGTTTAAAATGCCAAGAAGTTAGCAGTGCCCCACCTAAAGCAACTCCAACAGAATGGAAAAAAAAAACCCGGGGACTGTGGTCCCGCATCCACATTGACTTTGCGGGACCTAGTAAGGGACATACGTTCCTACTAACAGTGGACGCCTATTCCAACTGGCTCGAGATCCATGAAATGAAGAGTACTACAACTGAGTCCATCATCCAGAAATTGAACAGGCTATTCACGACGCATGGACGCCAGACGTTCTGGTCTCTGACAACGGACCCCATTATACCGCTCTACCCTTCGAACAATACTAAGCGGACCGGGGTATTCGCTATGTGCTAACTTTGCCAGTGTACCCTGCGGCTAATGGAAGAGCCGAGCGCATGGTACAATTTGTTAAAAAAACCCTCTACAAAATGGACTATGGGGACATTGAAGATAAAATAAACAGAATACTCCTTCTCCAACACATCACTCCGCACAGCATCACCAACAAGACTCCAGCTGAACTATTGATGGGACGCAAACTCCATTCCCACCTCGACCGGCTTCACCCATCTTACGAGCCAGAGAAACCCTGTGGATCTAGCGGAAAATGCTGCGAATTCAAGATAGACGACTTAGTTTTCACCAGAAACCTTTCCGGCAAACTGTTGTGGATCGAGGCAACCGTAATTCAAGCCACCGGACCCAGGTTGTACCGTGTGAAAACCTGCGATGGAAAAATATGGAAATGCCATATAGATCAGCTTCACTCGAGGCTACAACCCAGTTTCCATGACTCCGGTAACTCCCAAACTGAGGGGGTAGGGGATGTCGAAGAAACCGAATTCGAGATGGTGGAAAGCAGGAGCGAAAGAAGTCAGCAATCGTGCGTGACAAATGAAGAAGAATCAGGGAGGGGAGTGTCCTCGCCACAGAGGAACACCTCAACAGAAGCAAGCCCACAAAGATCGGAGGACAACAACGAGAACATTAGCGGCACCGAGTCATCCAATGAGGATACGGAACCACCAGTACCTGATTTGCCCAAAAACGTCTCGCCGAAACCAGATTACAGACAGGAACCGGTGGGACAGCGTAAATCTAATAGATAGTCAAAACAACCTTCATACCTCAGGGATTACGTCACCGCACCCCTTAAATGGAACCTGGGGGGAAGGGGTATTATGAACTAATAAAACGCTTAAATAAAGTTTTATCAAACCTTTAGAAAAAGCAGGGTTCTAATCCTGCACTTCTGATTGGCCGATAATAGCGATATCGGATTGGTCCGTTCAGGAGAATCTGATTGGTTGTTAATGAGCCACTCTCATTGGTTCAAGGGGTTAACACTCCATGTTTCTCATTGGTTACTAGATCAGCAGCCTGCCCTATAAAAGGGCTGCTGCTGCCCTTGGTTTTTGCTCTGTTCAGAATGTTTAATCAAGAGTTGAAGTTCACTGTTCACTGCCTCGTCTCCGTTCCTTGCACCCATGAGCAGAACTTAACAAACACCTTTCAATACCTCATTAATTATATGGAATAAAGCTCCAACAATGCTTAGAAACTGTCCACAGGAAACAGCTCTGCTTTCCACCCCCACAGATCCATCCACAGAACATTTCCTTGTCAAGGGTTTGTGTGGGCAGCTGCTGCTGTTGAATTAATTTGATTTTCAAGTCTTTCATAAAAGCCGTCAGTCAAGGACAAAAAACCAACAAAGGGCAAAACATCTTCCGCCATTCTTTGCATTAAAAAAATCTCAAAAACCTAAATGATAAGCAGTTATTAGCAATTCACAGGGACAAAAGATAAAGTGTAGAAAACATACAGCATTGTTTCGGTGCTCTGAAAATCTTATAGCCCAGCTAACAGATCACTTTCTATAGAAAGCTCTTGGTTGAGAGGAGCGTTATTATTTCTGCTTTCAAGATACGAATTGAAGTTTCAAGGAAAGCATTACAATAGCAATAGCAGTTAGACTTATATACCACTTTACAGTGTTTTACAGCCCTCTCTAAGTGGTTTATAGGGCCAGCATATTTGGGCCCCCATTTTACCCACCTCGGAAGGACAGAAGGCTGAGTCAAACTTGAGCCTGGTGAGATTTGAACTGCCAAATTGCAAGCAGCCAGCAGTCAGCAGAAGTAGCCTGCAGAACTGTACTCTAACCAGGGGTGGGATTCTACTGATTCTCACCTATTCTCTTGAACTGCTTTACTTTATAAGCAGTTTGGAAAACAGGTTGTTGGAAGAAATCTCCTTTTGTTTTTTCCCCACCTTTAATACATTCTTGGCAGTATGCCTAGACTTACTGTCTCCAAAGGAGTGTTTTTTTTCCCTTGCTGGTACTTTCTTAAAGAGTTGTTTTAAGTTTTTAACACTGCTGTTGGGAGGAAATACTCCCCTGCTGAAGTTCTTCCAGCCAGGATCAGTATTTTGAAGAAATAATTGAATAATGAAGCAGAGCTGCAGGAAAGATACTTTTCATGACAAGGAAGCAAGATGAGTGACATTCAGCAAGGCTTTTTGGCTAGCTATAAAGATTGACATTCAAACATGAGTTTACATACCCTTTCTGAGTTTTGATCTAAAACTGTTTTTGTGTGTGTGTGTGAAGTTTAATTCTGCCCTTGGTGACATTTAATCCTGTGTTTGTTGATGGGATAATTTTCCCTATTCATTTTTTTCCCTATTCCCTATTTTTTGAAAAAAAAGAAGGTTAATCTCTATTCCTGAAAAGAAACTGGGTTGAGAAATCTGGCTAGTTCCTGTGTCTATTTGTTCTGGTAATTGGTTTAACAAGCAACAGCTACTGTTGTGATTTAATTATCTGCATTGTGTTTGAATTTTTTCCTGCCTCGTGGTTTCTTTTTCTATCTGGGGAGAAGGTCTTCTTTCACTGCTTTAGTGGTATCTGGCATTGTTCTTTTGGGCTGTACTTCCAAGAGGCAGGATGAAAGCTGGGCACTGACTTTTTTTACTGCCTTTGGGAGGGGAGCATGTGACCTTTCCTTAAATCTGGATGATTTCCTTAGGATATGTTGTAAGGTGAATGAGACCAACTGGTATCTTTAAATGGTGCAAAAGGATTTAAGGATTTCTTCTCCTGGATGTGCTCTTTCTGAAGAGCTTAAGAAAGAGTAGAGAGCTCCTCTGCTAAGGATTTCACTTTATGAGCAAAAGTTGTCTGCTGATAGTTATCATTGCATTTAAACTATTTTAATTCCTCAAGGTGTTCTGGCACCCTGCCTGATTGGTAACTCCAGCTTGCAGGTCTTTTAAATCTAATGATTGGTATTTAGGGCAACTTTTTGCAAGCAAATAAGCTTTTTGTATTTTTGTACAGGTAATCCTTGACTTACAACAGTTCATTTAGTGACCATTCAAAGTTACAATGGCACTGAAAACAGTTACTTATGACTGTTATTCACACTTACAACCATTGCAGCATCTCCACTGTTATGAGAGGTCAGATGAAGAGAAGTGTCCCTTGACATGAGTGACATTGAGTTGGCCGTGACCACCAAGCCATGCCCACCAACTAAGCCATGCCCACAGAACTGATTGTTAAAAAAGTTGAGTCAGATTCCTGACTCTAATCACTGTGCCACCATGGCTCAACAATATTGTTGTTGTTGTTGTGCCTGGAGAAGGTTCTCTAGGCTGCATTTTAACCAACAGTTATAAGCTGGCTTACTCTTCAAATAATGTAGGCTGGAAAAAATGTTGGAAGAAAGCAATTTTCATCATATGCAACGGAAACCCATAGATATCTGATTTATTTTCATTAAAAAAGAACATTTGTAGGGTGCTTCATATCTTATTGTCACTCCTGCCTCAACTTGAACCTTTAAGCAAAAATAATCCTTGATTCCATTTGTTGATAAATGTATAGTTTACTAAAGGTCAAGTGGATTACAGTAAAGCAAACCCAGAACTGAAGTTAATATGCCAAATCTCTGGGTGTAATTTTTTGTCCTCTAAGGCACACCCTATTGCTGATTCCTCCCCCTGTCAACATTGTCCAATCGATCTCAAAGAAACCATCACTCTGATAGATAGAAAATAGAATAAAGTAAAAGGGATTAGTTTTATTCGTAGAGTAATAAGATGAATTAATGTAATAGGCATACTGGATTTCATTTATATTATATATATGGGAATGTGATTATTGTTATGTTGTTTAGTTGAATAAGAAGAATATTTTAAATAATGGCTAAGTAACTTGAAATATGTACCTAATCGACGCATGATTGAAATGGAATAGATTTTTTTGTATATAACAATAAAATAAAAATTTACAAAAAAATATTCTCCATTGTGGTCAGTCTCCCTCTCTGTTTCTGTCTTCCTATCTCTCTCTGTGTGTTTCTGACACACAGACACACAGACACACACACACACACACATGGAGAGTGTGTGTGTGTGTGAGAGAGAGAGAGAGAGAGAGAAAGGGGGGTGGAGAAAGGGAGAGAAGCTTGAGAAATAATTTTCTTATACTCCCCAATGTAAGATTTATTAACAGCTTTTCTTGTTATAATAATAGCAGCCCACAATCTCTCTTTTTGGCAAATAAGTTTATCACCTAGATGCAAGCCTCATTTATCCATATCAACATTTGCTATATTTCTGTCTCTTACATAATCATTTTTTGTAAAAAAAAGTATTCTTGATATCTCTGGCCATAACATTAATCAGTAATTCTAAAAAAGGGAAATAGATTCAGATGGATTTGGTTACCATCTCAAAAGATTTTTGTCCCCTTCAAAATGGTGCATTAGCATTAGTATAATAGGGGAATAGCTAACTTCTAAACATCTCTTTCATGGGAGGAGTTTAAAATTGTCAAAGTCAATGCTGAAAATTGTGGGAGGAGAGCAGCCTAGAAATTAGGATGGGGAATAGAGCTATGCCTTTGGAATTCTAAATGATGGAGTGAGTGCCTTTACTTAGCATGCTTAGTCCTTGAAAATGTAAGCTTCTAAAATTTAAAATCACATCACCAGTTCCTCATCATTGTAGAAAATTATAGGGCCAATCAATAACCATTTAGAGTCTGAATCAACAAGAGCCTTCCAGGTCTCTTATATCCATCTTTCTTTCTTTCTTTCTTTCTTTCTTTCTTTCTTTCTTTCTTTCTTTCTTTCTTTCTTTCTTTCTTTCTTTCTTTCTTTCTTCCTTCCTTCCTTCCTTCCTTCCTTCCTTCCTTTCTTCTTTTCTTTCTTTCTTTTTTCTTTCTCCCTTTCTCTCTCTTTCTCTCTCTCTTTCTTTCATTCTCCCTCTCTCTTTTTTTCTTTCCCTCTCCCTCTTTCTTCCCTCCACTTTATGTCCCTTTTTCTTCTCATTTTTCATGTACCATCTATTCTTTGTTCTCTCTACAATCATGCCTATACAAAGGATTCCAATTTCTTTGGGAACACCCATAGATGCAAATACATCTTCCTCTGCATGAATAAAGCAACTGTAAGACTTTTTCTCAAACTCAAACTCTGGGACGGTCTGGATAGTATTTTTTTCCCCGTTTCTGTGATGAAAGAATTTTCTTTTACATTCAAGAATTTTGAATTTTACTTCAGATTACATATTTTTGTGAAAACAACGGGAACAGTGAAGAAAAACACATACCTACATAAATAAAAGAAGAATAAACTAATATTAATATTAGTTTGCACGAAATGGCAGAAGTAGGTGAAAAGGGGTGTGTGTGGAACTTTAGGATTGGTTGTTTCAAAATCTTGAAGGGATGAAACTGATATAGAAAATGTGCACTGGGGGGAAATGAAAAGAAAATGATGGAGAATCAATCATGCCAGCAAATCACCAGCAGTGTGCACACTTTAATCCATTAATGGGAGATATATCTCTGATCATAAAAGCAGGTTAGAGTCAGCCTGAAAGCTTATAGGTGGGTGGGAGAGAGAGAGAGGGAGAGAGAGAGACAGAGACAGAGACAGAGAGACACAGAGAGAAAATAAATACTGCTGAACTGCTGAGAAGCATTAGGACCAATAATGAGAGATCTCAGACCTGCCGCTCAGAGTATTCTGCTTTCTTTAGAAGAGTCGTGCCTTGATTCTGGATGATCTACACAGTTCGTTGTTGTTTTTTAATCACCCCCTTTGTAGTTTAATGGGCATTCCCATTGCTTTTTGTGCCTCTCTCTAAAAAGCATTGATGTGGAAAGAAGCAACAGCAGCGGGTGGAGGGACTGCAGCTCTTCTAAAAATACGGAGGGCATGCAGGAGTGCGAGCAGGCTGGGGAGGAGGAGGAGGGTGTGAGAGCGCCTCACCCCATGTTTTCTGGATGCCAGCTGGGTGCAGTTTTGGAAATGTTCCTCCGGTGAATGGAGGCACCATGAACATTTGGGAAGTGATCCTGGCTTTCTTGATTGTGGTGCTCATCCTTGTATCGTTGCTGTCCAATGTGTTGGTGCTGATCTGCTTTCTGTATAGTGCAGATATCCGCAAGCAAGTCCCGGGATTGTTTATCCTCAACCTGACCTTCTGCAACTTGTTGATGACTGCTTTGAACATGCCTCTCACTCTGGCTGGGATCATTTACAAGAAACCACCTGGAGGAGACCAGCTTTGCCACATAGTGGGGTTTTTAGAGACATTCTTGACTACCAACTCCATGCTGAGCATGGCAGCTCTCAGCATTGACCGGTGGATAGCAGTGGTATTTCCTCTAAACTACCATTCCAAGATGCGCTACAAAGATGCTGCCTTCATCCTGAGCTACACGTGGTTACACTCAGTTTCTTTTCCAATTGTGGCAACTTCTCTTTCTTGGGTAGGATTCCACCACCTTTATGCCTCTTGCACCCTGTACAACAAGAGACTGGAGGACAGGACCCAGTTTATGATTTTCACAGGAATCTTTCATTCCTTTAGCTTTCTCCTCTCTCTCATAGTCTTGTGTTTCACATATCTGAAAGTGCTGAAGGTGGCACGCTTTCACTGTAAAAGGATTGATGTGATTACTATGCAGACCCTTGTGCTCCTTGTGGACATCCATCCCAGGTAAGGAGATGCCTTCATCTTTTACTAATAAGATCACACACTATTAAGGATTCCTATCAACTATCTCTATCTAAAATGTAGCTCTTCCTTACTTTTCTTCTGCATGTTTCTATTCCCAAAAATCTACACAATGTATTGCTAATAATATTTTGAAAATGTGTTAGGGGTATGTGGCAGACAAAGAAAAGTCATCTTCGGAATGTGTTTTGAAGGCTGTACTGGAATCAAAAAGTTTACACATGGATGCATTTCCTATAGGGTAGTGCATTTCAACGATTTTGCTAGTGCGTGAATAAATTCATGTCTGTTCATTAATGTTGATCAGTGTTACGCTGTGTGAATAAAATCAAACTGAAATTTCTGATATCCCCTTAAGATATATCAGTGGGAAAATAGCATACTAAATGCCATTCTGGGTTTTTGTACATTTTGGAATGTCACTGTAAAGTCAGTAACTTTCCTTGAAGGAAGGATGCCCAGAGAAATATTTATTCCAAAAATAAACACAAGCAATGAACTAGTACAAATACATCAAAAATAGCATGAAGATACAAATTCATACCGACAAGGAAAGTTGAGTTAAGTATACTCAAGAGTCCTTAAATCAACCCACATTTTCTGGCATAGTAAGATGAACCCTAAACTAGAGGTGAAAGAAGGAATCACTGTGATAAGAAAGCATAAACAGTGGGAAGATGTAAGATAAAAGCAGGAATGAGGAAATATAATTAGAAGATCTGTAATACAGAGACTTACAAAGGAGAAGTGAGAGGTTTGAATGGGGAAACTGATCTAACTATCTTAGCTAGACTAGGTTTTGCTCAAGGGAGATGAAGAAACATTTCAAGGAGCAAAGTCACAGAGCAATCTGCTTGATTTACTGAGAATTCAAAGTATTTGTGTATTATGTGTATATGTGTGTGTGTGTGGGAGGGATCATAAAAAACAAAAACATTATGATGGATAATATAAAAATTGACTGTAAAGATGTCACTGTAAGAAATAAATAAAGGTGAATATAATGTCCCAATTTGCACTTACTGCACATGAATAAATGAAGTAGAGGTAATGTACTCTGGTAGCTTGTCATCTCCAACAAGAAAAAAAGTTAAGTTAGGATTATTGGAACTATATTGATATTAATAATATGGAACACAAAGAAAATATAGATAATTATGCAAAGAAAAAGAATGATGAGTAATACGCATTTTTACATTGGGTCTCTATTTTTAGGGTAATAGTAAGCAGTTTTTTAAATTCTGAGACCACGCTGTGGGTGTTTTCACAAAATGGCTCCTTGGGTATTTTTCTACTCACAAAATGGTTGTCATTGGGGGCATTTATATATTTCAGTCTTATTTTTGATAGTACTAACTTTTGACTCGAAACTTTATATGATTATATTATGTTTGTTGTACAGGTGTTATCTTATTGTATTGTTATACACTACCCTGATGAAATGGGCAGCCATGTAGATCTAATAACTAAAATAATAAATAAATAACAAATCAGAAAACACTAATTTATTTGAATATCAACCCCCCTCCTTAGGGTGTTCCTAAAGGCCTTGCCCTTTTGTTGGGCAGCTGGGAATACTTAGAGCATAGAGTCACAGTTGCTATTCTTTCTTTTATTCTTTATTTTATCTTTTCTAAGATAAAATTGATGTGATCCATAGGCAAAGAAAACTATGCTGAAGTTCTTTATTATTAGTCCAGAATCCCATTTTTTAAAATTAAAGTTACTAAACAAATTTTACAAAATGATGTATGGAACTAGAAACTTGGAGGATTGCCAATGTAAGACTCCTTATAGGGAAGATGTGTGGTTAATTAATTAATTAACCCTGTCTCCCCCCAAAAAACCATCCCATAGGCTAGCATAAGACAGGAAGTAAGGAAGATTACTATGGGACTTGATAAGAAATGAGATTCAGACTAATGCTTCTGTTTCATTGCTTGACATCTTAAAACCACTTAAGATCAAGGTACACAAGCTACTAGAAAGTTGTGATTAGATATCCCAATATACACTTTTATATTTAGAAATAACACAGGACTGTAATTTACAATTCTATGTTATTTTTGCAGACAGTTGCAGCATTCATGGAAGCAAACACATTCCAATGGCAGCATTCTATAAATCACTATAATTCAGTATCAACTGTGGTGCAATTAAAATTAGAAAAATAGCCTAGATGGAACACATTTAAATTTGTCTCTTTCAATATTGCTTCCAGTATAACCTAGATTCCCTGAGACAACTTTAGTCTCATATATCAGAACAAGTTCAAAGTTGAATCATTTTAAGGTAAATTATTTTGAATGTGGTTTCAGAATAAAATAGAATTTCCAGTAAAATGGAATGAAGATTATGTGAATTGGAAATAAGGAAACTATTTTGTAGAAGAATTCTAACCCAATGTGACATACATAATAGACATTTGAAATGCAAGTAATGCTAAAAACTCCATTCAGTTACAAAAGATTGCATAAAAGGAACATGAGATCAAAGTATTATAGGGCAAACTCTTTAACAGATGCAGAGTCCCATCATCAGGCACCATTAATTTGAAAGTGAGGGTATTTCTTTCATTTCCCATGTGATAATATGTAAAACGAAATATTATGAATTCAATACAAAACAACATTTGAAACAAATTACATAAACATCAAACGTCCCTTTTATTATTATAGTTAGAATGAAAAAATATTGGGTCAGAATATCTGAGAATACCGTATTGGCTTCATTCAAAAATAACAGATATGTACATAAATCTTTGATTCACATATATTTTCGCATTTCTTCTTGACATGTTGCTGAAAATTGCATCCTAATGCTAAATATAGGTAATCCTCAACTTACAAACACAACTGTGCCTAAAATTTATGTGAGACATTTGTTAAGTGAATTTTGTCCCAGTTTATGATCTTTCTTGCCACAGTTGTTAAGTAAATCACTACAGATATTATGTTAATAAGAAGGTTGTTGAGTGAATCTGGCTCTCCCCCTGACTTTGCTTGTCTAAAGGTCAAAAAAGAGGATTACATGACTCTGGGGCACTGCAACGGTCATAAGTATGAGTCAGTTGTCAAGCATCTGAATTTTGATCGTGACCATGGGGATGCTGCAATGGTCATAAGTGCAAATAAAAGGTCATAAGTCACTTTTTTCAGTGCAATTGTAACTTTGGTCATGAAACAAACTGTTGTAAGTCAAGGATTCCCTGTAGT
The DNA here is from genome assembly GCA_004319985.1 of Emydocephalus ijimae. Taxonomy (NCBI): domain Eukaryota; kingdom Metazoa; phylum Chordata; class Lepidosauria; order Squamata; family Elapidae; genus Emydocephalus; species Emydocephalus ijimae. Next base: position 24,178 of record BHEV01012569.1, read on the forward strand.
AGTTGACCACAACTACATTCCCACCTGGTAAAAGCAATTTTAATAACTTATAAACATCTCTAAATAAAAATTAATATCTCTTCTCCCCATAGTATATTTCTTTGGTTAAGGACAAAAAGTCAAAATAGTATGTCAATCAATTATTATAGAAAAAGTCCAGTAAAGGTTACCAGACTCAATTATTATCTTCAAAATCTCTCGTTCCTATAACTCAATTCTTAGACAAGAAAAACAAAAGTCCAAATACTCCATCAATCAATCCTGGTCAGCAAAAGGGAAATTTTCCCATTAAATTAAATATTTTTCCTATATGCCCTTAAAGAAGATTTGGCTGTTAATTAAGATGAGAGAGAGTTTACTATGCAATATGCAATATGTAATATTTTATTCTATTTGAAAACATGTCTGGGTTGTTTGAGATTAATCAGCTTTTAAATATAAGTGAATCATTCAGAGGAAAAAGAACCACATTCTAGAAAATATATATATATATTTAAATGTCAGTGTCAGTTAATTGATGTCAGAGTTATATATAATTAAGATGACTTCAAAGAACCACAGCTAATTCCAATGGCTATTATCAATTGCTTTGTATCAATTCCTTTGTATTTCTTTTTTCCTTCATACTTTACAATTCATGAGATAAAGCTTCCTCCTGAGTGCGATGTTTATTACATAAATATGGATTATATTTGGGCATGTATAGGAATTATGCTAACTACCCAAATGAACACTTCTGGATTTGCTGTATAGCACATTATAAAGTCATTTACAGGCCTTCTAATAGTGACTCAAAGAGCTCAGAACCGCATTTGTACTATTTTAAGTAGAAGGGGAGAATCTTTGATGTTTCACACTTGAATCTGCCACGAGCTTTAAAAAGAAAAAAGTGGACCTCTGATGTATCTTTTGAGGATGCTTTAAAACTTCTAATTTGTTTTTGTTGTTGTTGCTGAAGGGCTTACAGAGAAATTGAAACCCCCTAAAGCAAAAATGGACAACTCCCAGTGTTCTCTTCACATAGCGCTAATTTAAAACAGTTAAATTTTAATTTGCCTCAACAAATGCTTAGCTGACATTAATTAATTTCAGAACCTAAGCAGGACCAGCTCTGATGACTATTTGAATGAAGGTTGTGAAATATATAACAAATAACAATTTTGAAAATGGTACTGTTGCAATTATTGTTGAGAACAAAACTTAATCTTGATGACATCTTGGCCTTCTAGATAGAATTTTTAAGAAAACCCAATACTGAATAATGTTCACATGAGGTTGCAGTATCAGCTGAAGTTTTAGATCTTTTGATGATATTTCATTGGCACCGGTTACAAGGACAGTAGTTATTATTTATGCATATCATTTGGAAAGCTTAAGCATCTAACTTATATTGATAATTTTAATAATTATACATGAATTAATTACATGAAAAATTACACTTGGGATTCTTCATTCTAATCCTATTCATTTGCCCTCTTGGCTCACCCTTCATTTTCTTTGTCTCATTTTCTTTTTAGTGTAACTATACCATATTGAACATGATTTTAATTATTGTCTACCTCCACATGAACACAATCTTGTAACCATAGATTCCTCTGATTTAAGGCATTAACTTAAATTTGGATTAACTTCCTCCATCACAGCCTTTTTTTGAATTTCACGTTAAGGATGGCAGACAGACGGACGATTTGCTTTATGTGTCTATCATTGCATTCCTAAATTGTATGGCTGTAAAGATACACTCCAGATTCAAAGCAAAAGCTCAATTTTATGTGGTATTATATGAGTTAATTTTGAAAGGCTGCTCTACCATTAATATTATTTTGTTTTCCAGTGCTAACTAACAAACTACAAGTTGGCCTTAGCAATGTGTGCCTGGCTTTCCCACACTCCTAGCTGGCTGGGAAATCTTAATCAAAGCTAAAGAGCAAGATTATTTCTACTAGCTGTATGCTGGCATAGATTTTATTTTCCATGGAATGTCTACATTTTTAAGCACATTTAAATTCCCAATGGCAAGAAATGTGATAACAAAGACTATTAGTGGGAAAACTGATAAAGCAGATAAAACTGATACAGCAGAAAGCAGTTTATAAAAATAGACGTGTCAAAAAGTTTGAATCATTACTTAGATAAACAAGAGAAGAAAATCAAAATTCTTCTAAATAGGAGAATTGCATGTTACCAGAATTCATACATAAAGAGACTTATGTACATATGTAGTGTAACTAGTAGAACAAATATATAAATGATGCAGCATGATATTTCATATTATGAGATATCTAATAATAGATCAAAATGCTTTATTTATATAACAAAATGCATTAATCTTGGAGTTTTATAAACATTCTAAGTAACATATCCTGGGAATAAATTCTACTGAATGTAGAAAACTGCTGTGTAAATCCATTAACTGAGCTATATAACCAGTGAAAGCCGACGTATTAATACTGTGATATTTAATAAGCTTGAACTAAAATGCCAGCCATCTCATCCTGGTAACCAGTATTTGTTTCTTCAGAGCAAAGTGTTTGAATAATACTATAACCAAATAAAGGAAGAATTTTTTTAAAAAAACTGAGATAGTTGAGTCTTGGCAAAGCAAAGTTCAATATTTTATTTAATTCTGTACACTAGAAGACTATGACAAATCTCTTCACTATGGTTGCTAAGGAAATAGCAAAAAGTGTCCTTGAAATGACCTGAAATTTTTTATCACCTAATATCTATATTTTTCTTCACCTTTAATACCATTATCTGTACATAAATACTTTTGTAAGTATGGTATTTTAGAATTTTGTACATTTCTTCCTGGCTTTTATCCCTTCAGAAATATTACTATATTTCTTAAAATCCTTTCCCTTTATCCTTCCCGCTGCTAACTTCCACTTTAACTCATCAAAATCAACAAAGGCCCAAGCTTTCCTTTTTGTAAACAGGTTTGGCTGATATTTGAGACAGGTTAGATATGGGATATTTCACAATTGAATAATCTAAGCCTATCTACTCTCAGAGCTGAGTGTGATGTGTGCCATTGTGCTTTCTGTCTTTTATCTGCTTTTTTAAAAATAACATCTCTAGGCTTCCCCACTCCGAATGGACTCTGGGCCATGAACAGTAAAAAAATATCACTAGAATTAAAATAGAATAGCCATTTTGGGAGCACTCCTAAATACCTAGTTGTTACTGGATTTGTAGTGCTATAATAAGGAGCATGTTTCGAGAGCAATGATGCAAGATCTGTTCTGCCTCCCCATCATTTATTTATTTTTAATGACATTTACTTCACTTGTCCTTCCTTTATTTTTTAGGAACTCAATGTAGCATGTATATTCAATGCTCCCACCTTCTGTTCTGCTGGATACAATTTTAAGTGCTAAACACCTTCTTGACTACAGGTCGTCCTCGACCTATGACCACAATTGAGCCCAAATTGCTGTTGCTAAGCAAAACAATTTGCTATGTGAGTTTTGCCCCCATTTTACAACCTTTGTTGCCATAATTGTGAAGCGAATTACTGTAGTCGTTAAGTTAATGACAATTTGTTAAGTAAATCTGGCTTCCCCATTGACTTTCCTTGTCAGAAAGTTGCAAAAGGGAATCATATGACTCTGGAAAACTATAGCCGTCATAAATACAAGCCAATTGCCAAGCACCCAAATTTTGATCACATGACCGTAGGGATGCTGCAACTGTTGTAAGTCACTTTTTCAGTGCCATTGAAACTTCAAACTGTCAATAAATGAGTGGTTGTAAGTCAAGGACTACCTGTATTGAGAGCTTGCCTTCCTGGTATGAACCTGCCTGGTAACTTAGAGGACCATCTGAAGATGCCTCCACTGTCAGAAGCTAAGCTTTTTACTCTGTGGGAGATGGTGTTTCTTCCAAGGAGATGGATCATCTTCTCTCTTAAGTACTTAGGATGATCACCAAGCTCTCTATGTTCATTATTTTAATGTATTTTATTGACCTGGATTGTAATTTTTGATTTTGATTTTATACTTATATGTGACATCCTTAAAATGTTGTGACTGTGTTTTATGTTTATTCAAACATAAAAATGGGATATACATTTCATTATAGAATAAATCCATAGCCCCTCAAAATGGCAATATGAGACTAAAACTACTCCAAAAGGTGCCATCAAATTGTAACTTTTTAATGAGACAAAAAGAGATTAAGATGCAGAAAAAACTTATCAGTTGGGATTGAATTAAAGATGTTAGATTTAAACTGAAGCCATTTAATGATCATATTTGCTTTTTTCTCCTTTTTGTAGTTGTTCTATCTACCTTTTGACTGATTAATTATTTAAAGGCTAGTTCAGTCCTTGGTTGTAAAGAATTAAATAGCCCAGCTATAACTGCTATTCCTCTTGTAGCACTGAAATTTGTATCACAGTCTGATAAAAATATTAATTTACCATTGTGATAAGATTGGTACATACTGGAATATTCAGTATTGGTTACACCCGGCCTTTTGATCTTGGTATACATATTTTTACAGTACTGTACTGATTGTATATTGCAAATTTAGGACTGGGAAAATTTCCCAAACAATAATTCCCAAAGGCCCTTTATGTCAGGGTAGTGTACTAATTTGGTCTCCTTGATGGCTGAATGCCAAGGCATCATGAAATTAGAAGGGAATATGCACACTAGCTATCTTTGTGATAAAATGTCTTCTTTATTCTTCCCTTGTGTAAAGTTGCTACAACTTTAAAAGCACAATTATAATGACGTGGGAAAATACCTGAACAAAGTTGAATACCATATATGTAAGTACCTAAGAAAACAAAGAAACAAAGAAACAAACAAACATACATACATACATACATACATATATACATACATACGTATTTTCTTAAGTTTTCGCGGGTACTTATAGGTATGGTATTCAGCTTTGTTCAGATATTTTCCCACGTCATTATAGTTGTGCTTTTAAAGTTGTAGCAACGTTTCGGCATGTTCGTCTATACAAACACTATAGAGAAGCCTGACGTTGCTACAACTTTAAAAGCACAACTATAATGACGTGGGAAAATACCCGAACAAAGCTGAATAACATACATGCATACATGCATGCATACATACATACATATATATATATATATATATGGATCTTTGGTTATTCGGGTTTTCTCCCGCGTAAGGTTGGAAGTATCT
>BHEV01012573.1:0-42860 GCA_004319985.1 Emydocephalus ijimae
GGAAGAATCTGATAGGGGGTCCTTACACTACTCTGAACATCTTTCAGAGGTGGAACCGATGGAAGGAGAAATGTCAGAGGATGAGGGTATCACTCCTGACCAGCCAGCCTTCGTAGTCTTGTTCAAACCCCATCTGTTCAAGTCCTTGTTGTTCAAGGCGAAAAATATTTCTGGTCTGATGTCTCAGTCACCCTCTGATACTCCTCCAGCAGCCTCTGGAGATCCAGAGGATTCTATTTTCAAACAATCAGTCGTGGAGACCGAAGTTATCCCTACGCCACCCATTTTCTCCAACCTCGTAGCGAAACAGTTGACTTCAACAGGGGTGCCCCCCACCCCCTCCAGTTAGGATAGGAGATTTTTTAATCTCGATGTGGAATTCTCCTCCTTGTTAGACACTCCCAAGGTTGATGATCCCAAAGTGGAGTTAGCGTCATTCTCTACCCCAACCGACGTTCTGGAAGCTCTAAAACCAGAGGACAAATGGGCCGAAATGGCACTACGCCGGGCACATCAATCTGATGCTTGGGCCATTCGATCAGCCATGGCCGCATCCTTTTTTACTCGATCCTCCATTAGATGGCTCCGTCAGTTAAACCAGCATGTCTCCCCATCGAACACTAGAGCACACCAGGATATTGCCAAGCTTACGGCTGCAGCGGAATTTGCGGCCGACGCTACTTTCCATTCTGTTGAATTTTCCTCCAGGGCTATCTCATCCCATGTTACAGCCCATCATCTGCTCTGGCTTAAACATTGGCAGGCAGACATTAAAAACAAAGTAAAATTGGCTTCTGCTCCCATATCGGGAGGCAAACTATTTGGTCTGGCCCTGGAACCTTTGTTAATGGAAAGCCGAAATAAAAAGAAATTTCTTCCATCTCTTTTTCGCAGGCCGGAACCCAGAGTGTCCCAGCCCTTTCGAAGGGGCTCCTTTTGTACCTCCTACCAGACACCTTTCTCTCCCAGGTTTCAGAGAACCCCATCCTTTCGGCCAACCTATCCTCAGGACCGAACCGACATGGGTGACAGGAATAGGAGGGGGGCCAACTACAGGAGACCCTTCTGGGGCACAGGAAGCAAACCATCCCGGTGCCCCAGATAAGTCCCTAACCCCCTATCCCATTGGCGGGAGTCTCAAATACTTTGCCGACCAATGGGAATCATCAACTTCTGATGTTTGGGTTAGGGACACCATCAAATTTGGCCTCTCCCTTAAATTTCAGTCCCCCCCTTCCAGAACATTTCATGATATCCCCCCTTTCCAAGGATCGCACCAAGCGTGCTCTAATAGAAGCCGCTATCAAACATCTCACCGAAATCAAGGCTACACAGCCCATCCCATCCTCGCAGTGAGGAAGGGGTTTTTACTCCCACCTCTTCATAGTTCCCAAACACTCTGGAGGTTGGAGACCCATTCTAGATTTGAAGAGACTTAATCGTTACATTGTCTGACATAAGTTTAAGATGCATACACTTCAGTCTATTCTCCAGGGCACCAGGAAGGGAGACTGGCTCACCTCCATTGACCTCTCAGAAGCATACCTTCACATCCCCATTTGCCCCTCCTATTTCAAATTTCTGCGATTTTGCTACAACGGTGAACACTTTCAGTATGTGGCCCTTCCCTTTGGTTTGGCCTCGGCCCCGAGGACCTTTACCAAGGTTCTGGCAGCCCTAGCGGCTCACCTTAGAAATTTCCTCATCTGCATTTACTGTTATCTGGATGATATTGTCATCCTCTCTCCTTCCAAATGCCAAGCAGAAAGGGACACCAGAACTACCCTCTCGGTTCTTCAGGCTCATGGCCTTCTCGTAAATTGGGAGAAGAGTCAACTTTCTTCTTCCACCCGAATAGCACACTTAGGGGCAGTGATTGACTCAGTTAAGGGAAGGGTCTTCCTTTCCCCTGAAAGATTTCTCAGCATCCAGAAATCGGTTAGGGAGATCAGACGAGCGAGAAAGGCGACATTAGTGGACTTGTCAAAGTTGCTTGGCAAATTGGTTTCATGCATTTCCATTGTTCCCTGGGCCCGTTTATATACCAGATCCCTTCAGTGGTTCCTGCTTCCATATCAGCAATCAGAAAGAAGCAACTCAAAGACCGTGGTGAAGGTACCTCCAAAGATCCTTGCATCCCTCCTCTGGTGGACCAGACCTGCCATCAACAGAGGGCATTACTTCAAGGAGCTCCAGAGGGTCACCCTCACCGCAGACGCCAGCCTATCCGGATGGCGCGCTCATCTCCACTCACTCTCAGCTCAGGGCACATGGTCAGCAACCAAGCACCGGTGCAGCATAAATTGGCTGGAGCTTCACGCCGTATACCTGGCCCTACGCAGCTTCCTCCCCGAGGTACACGGACGCCACATCCTCATTCTAACAGACAACATCACAGCCAAGGCGCATATCAACAGGCAGGGGGGCACACATTCCATTCGGCTCATGAGGGAGGCTGAGCGCCTTTGTTGCTGGGCAGAGACCAACCTCTTATCCATCAGGACAAATCACATCTCGGGGGCCTCAAACATTCAGGCAGACTGGTTGAGCAGGGCCACTGTAGACCAGTCAGAATGGCGCCTGCACCCCTCCCTGTTCAGGGAAGCCTCAGCAATCTTTGGCCAACCACTAGTGGATCTCTTCACATCTCTGCTCAATGCCCAACTCCCGAGATTCTTCTCGAGGTACCCCGCTCAGGGGGCAGAGAACCACAACGCCCTACATTGTCCCTGGCCCACAGGGCTTCTTTACGCATCTCCCCCACTACCATTGATCCCCAGATCCAAAAGCTGATTCACGAGAGGGCGGAACTCCTTCTGGTTACCTCATACTGGCACAGGAGACCGTGGTTTGCAGACCTTCGCAATCTGTCAGTGGCCCTTCCCTGGAGGATCCCACTGGACAGAGTCTCGTTATCCCAGGGACCCCTCCTGCATCCGAACCTGCAGTGGCTTCAGCTAGCCATCTGGAGGTTGAGCGGACCGTTTAAGGAAAAAAGGGCTTGCCAACCAGGTCATCGATACCATTCTGGCAGCAAGACAGCCCTCAACCACCAGTATATATAATGGCACATGGAGCATTTTTTGTAGATGGTGCCACAAATCGCATATCGATCCACTCTCTCCATCTGTTGCGCAAATATTAGCCTTCATGCAAGAGGGACTAGATAAAGGGCTAGCCCCTAATACCTTGAGACGACAGGTTGCAGCTTTATCAACTGTCATCTTCAAAAAGCGAAGAGGTGACTTGACAAGAAAGTCCACGCCATTTTCTCTGGCAGCAGAATCAAAATAGTTTCCCCTGGATTGTTTAAGAGTAGTTTTGAGGATATCCTGATGGCCTCCTATGAATCAGATCTAATTTTATTTAGCTTTTAAAGATCAGCTAAAGTCATCTGTTGAGGTTCAACTATGTAGGTAACTTCCATTTTTGCTCGTATGTTTCTCATAATACATGATTTTATTCATTTAAAGAGGTTTGAACTCAGATATAATTAAGTTGTTAAATAAATTTAAGTGTGATAGGTAGTATGATACTGTTTCTCATTTGTCTTTTGTCATAATCAGAATTGTCCTTTTCAATGGGTCTTACTTGTGTTTTCCTCAGTACTTTCAACATATTACATACATGTCTTAAACTTTGGTATAAACTTTCATTTCCATATAAACATTTCTCTTCTACAAACTGTAGTTTACACTTACATAAGCAAATCACAATAGTTTCCTAGTCATGTGGAAAAGGTTTTTCAAAATCAGACAGCTGTGGAGTTTTATTACTGCCAGATCTTAACCCCAGAAAGACCTTTGAAAAAAGAACAAATGTCTGCTTTTCAATACTTCATGGTTTTCATTTTGAAACAGGGATCACCCAGACAATATGTTTTTAAAAGGACTTAGCTAAAAGTAAGCCAGCTTCTGAGAAGACCAAGAAAAGACATACAAAATGAAATAACACAACAGATTATAGTGATCAAGAATAAAATTGGAAAGGATTAAGTGTATTCTATACAAATTTAAAATGTTTCCCATGCGTGTAATGGAATAACACCCTATTTCATCATGGGTGGTAAATACACACACACACAAACACACACACACACACACCTTTTTTCAGATGCTACTTTATTTTTTTGTCCTGGCTAATAAATCTTCAAGATGTGACATTTTGTCTTTAAACAAAATGTTATTAGATTATATTTCTGTTCCAAGATAATTGACATGACAACAAAATTGGGGGCAGTAAAAAAATTTCATTTTTATTTAAACAACCCCAAGCATTGTTGAAGGATTAATTTTGGCCACATGAAAATAGGAGGGAAAAGTCTAAATAGATGTTTAAATAGACAACTGTTCATATTGCTTCTGCACCATATAAAGGAGATTCAAGTGAAGTATGCATTGATATAAGTACCTATTAATGCTAATGCAGACATTTCAACTTCAAAGTTAAGTGATTAATTGCTTGTCAGTTCTAATAAACATAGCCAGAAGGAGCTTAGGAGGCACACTGTGTTTAAACTGTAGCCAGAGATTTGTCTTTACAATATAAACTGAATACCTAACACACACACACACACAAAACACAACATAACATAACACAACACATACATACACACACACCATGAATGGCTTAGACGACAAGAGCAGCATTCTGGTACATGGACTAAATAGTTGTAATATCTTGTATATTCCTTTTGATTAGCCATTCCAAGTACATAAAGGTTTTTGTTGACATTTGCATTGTTGGGTTATTCTTTTTAAATCTCAGTTCATGAAATTAGTACTTTTGGGGCAACAGTTTCTTTTTCTCTTTTAGAACACAGAGCACGTGTTTTATAATTTTATATAATTAAATTATGGGCCTAACTAGCAAAAGAAAACTCACGATCGTATTGGTTGGAAACATGCAGAAGAGGCCTTCATCCTGGACTGGATAGACAATGGCTAGAATAATGATGATTATATAATGAAATTTAAATATATATTTTGATGTTTCATATCTATATATTTTAGTTAAATTCAACCTCTTGTCTGCCTGTGGGTTGTTGGGATTGGGGCACTTCCCATATTTTATGTATTTACTTATTTACAGGACTTATCTATATATATAAAATTGAAATACCACTCATGCATCATCACAAAATCTCCAGAACTGTAAAGCCTACAAACTTGACATTTGACATGTATGTTTCTCTTGGCTTCTAGGTGCTCACTAAGAAAGGATTTTTCAAAATGACCATCAGAATATTAGTATTTTGTATATTATTATTAACATGCTCTGATGCTGAGGAGTTCTACTCCCCCCCCCACTTGAAGATAAACCTGTTCCAAATGCAAAACAAAACAGAGAAGAGTTTCAGTTTTACTTTCACAGCACCAAGCAGCTTTAGTGCAGAACAGTTGAGCTAAGCCACACCCAGCCTCCTTGCTGTCTCCTTTTTGCTCACACAGCAAATACTGTTTCACTTACCAAACAGCCCTCAACTCTCTCACACACTGACAGGATGCTAGCCAGATGGATGCTGATAGGCAGAGGCAGAATTTCCCCCCCTTATTTTTAGGGGTGAGATTTTTTTTAACCAGTTCTGTGGGTGTGACCAGGTGGGCATGGCCATATGACTGGGTGGATATGACTTTTTTTTTGGAAGCCACTCCTTTTTTGTCTCCTGGGTGAAACAGTAAGACAGCAAGAGGGGTCCCAGCACAGCTGATCATCAGAACAGCTGATTGTTGGGAGGGGAAAAAAGAAAAACCTTAAGGAGCAACTGGGCAGGAGAGAATGCAGTCAGCGATGTCGTGCATGCATGCAAAGAAGAAGAGGAGGGGTGGACGAAGAGGGGAGGGGCCAGCCAAGGGCACAATTTGCCAGTTCTCCAAACTGTGCAAAATCATAACAACCGGTTCTATAGAACCAGTCTGAACCGGTGGAATCCAACCCCTGCTTATTTTCCTCCCCAAAAACTAAGCCCGACCACATAGTTTCATAGCAAAGCACAGCTATCAAGCTACTATGGATCATATAATGATTCTAGGCTGCTCATAACAATCCATAAAAAGAAAACTACTGCTCCCCAAATATACCAGAGCAAACAGCCTCCATGCATAATTCCATCCTAGTGCAATTGTTGGGGGACGAGCCAAATTTTCATGGCCTCTTGAAAGTTTAAAAGGCAAAGATTCCTTAGATCTCAGGACAAAGGCTATGTCAAGGACTGCCTAGCCTTAGAAGATGCGTCAACCAGGTCCTATCAGTTGTTAACATATAAGGAAAGAAACTAGTGTGTACCTACCATTTCTAACCTAGTAGGATGGGTAAATGAGCTCAGGAATAAGCAGTCTCATAGATAACCTAGCCCTGTATAACTAAGTCTTTAAAGGTGATAACCAATATATGATTATGCAGCCATGGTATAAATCAGATGAACCACGGAGCACCCAACACTACATATGCTGCTGCCTTCCAGACCTTTTGCAGCCTTTAAATGGTCATATTTCATATTTGAAGTGTTTCATAGTATTATAAATAATTTGATGTTTAGTTTTGGCTCCAGATGTTCGATAAACCTAACCATTTCAGAAAAATATGGAGTGTTTATAGATGTTACTGGACAAAATTATCCATTGGGATCTCACTAATAGCTATCTTGTTTCCATCAAGAATGAAGCATATGTATAGTCAGGAAAACTGCTGAGTTCATAGTCAAGACTGGTCAACTGAAAACATGTTTTATAGAATACATTGGGACCCTTTCATCTGCATACATACTATATATTTTATTGTAACATCCAACTTTTTTTTTGGTATTTCATTTTGTCTTACCCTACTTTATTTTCTTTATTTTAGCTTATTATGTTTTATTGTGACTGATGCCCATTATTTCTTTATATGGTCTAATTAATAAAAGTCATCACCCAGTAGTAAGATATGGCTTTCTGTGTCATAAGAGCTGATTATAGTGTACTCAGTAAAGTCATTATTTAATGAGGATATTTGTTTGTTTGTTTATTAAACACTTTTATATAGCTTCTCAACTCAGAGACAGTGACTCAGAGTGGTGTACAACATTTAAAAACCCACAGTTATAACTACTAGGGCTTGTTTTGGGGGGATGTCTTATTTTTCCCTCCCATGTGCTTCTGCTTGCTCTCAGTGGGACAGGAGACCATGTGGCATGCCAGCCCCACTGCCACAAGGTTGTTCATTTCACAACTATATTGCTTAGCAATTGGAATTTTAGGTTCAATTGTAGTTGTAACTCGAGCACTACTGTATACAGTAAGCAACACTGGTAATTAAAAATGTTATTTGCCTACCTCTGCCTCAATCTTCCTTTTTTATGTTTTGTTATTATTTTGGAAAACAGTATGAGGAAACTAAGAGTTATTTATGACAAAGTCTTAATGGAATTTTAGAGCGAGGCACCAGAATGTAAGATAAGTTGCATGTCAGGGATGTAGCCCCAGAATAAAAAGTTAGAGGAGAAATGTCTAGATATAGTTTCATTTTTTGTGGACATCTTCCCAAAGTCATATATTCAGGGTCCATTGATTTTTATGGATCCTTGAAGATACATGGTGCATTGCTTAAAGGCACTCATGTTAAAATAATGCAATGGGTATTTAAACATTTTAAGGAGAATTTTATAGTGTTGTACACAAACATGTGTTGTTTCTAAAGCTTTCTGAGAAGCTTCTTTGAGGTCACTAAAATTCTACCCTCACATATCCTGTGTAAATATTGGCTTCAGGGTAAGATTTTCTTCTGTCCACAGAATTAACTTATTGTTTTGACTTGTAAACAAATGCCAACATGGGCAGGCAACTTGAAATAACATGGAGTAAAATCATTCCCAGAGCCATGATTAGTAGAATTGTTCTAGATTGAGATTTTAGCACAATCTCTATGTAGCCACTGCTATAAGATTTCTCCAGAACAGAACCACAGATTGTGATAAAATGGCATTTTCCTAGCACTCAGAGGGAGAATTTTGCCTCATGACAAATGTAGTTCTTTTCATATTCAGTCTTACATTAAGTGCTTTAGTTGTTAATACCCATTAATAGATGATGGAATGGGATACCTTGTCACACCAAACTCACCAAGGCCAACTCGCTGAAGGACAGCTTGCCATAGCCAACTCATCTTGGGAAAACTCATTGTGGAATAATTCAACAATTAAATTATTTAAAATGATTTTAAAATATATTATAATTTCTGTTATTCATATTTCATCTTGTCCCTCCTTTGGCATCCTTTCTTTAATTGTTCTATTGCACTATTTGTACAATATTAGTGTAACTCTGGTCCTGCGTCAAGATGAATTGGCTCTGGTGAGTTGTCATAGACCCCCAAAATTGATCAATGGCTCCTATTGGATAGGGCTGTGTCTCAGCCATTCGTCCGGAATGCGGACAAGGAGTAACAGAGCCAATCACAAAGTCCATAAAAATAGGAGTTTATTTATTCGTCCACTTCTCCGTTGCAGGAAACAACAAATAAGTTAAAGTAAAGTCAGCTCTGGCGCATACCGCAGCCAGAACTGTATTTATACATAATTTATGGACCTAATTGGATTAACCGCAATCCGGTAACGGCTGCTGTTTCATATCCAGCAGTTTTGTGATAACACATATTCCATTTATACAGTTGTGCTCTGTCCACCCACACCCTGTGCACCCGCACCATTATGCCATCATCCTCATGTGCACCCCCCTTCATCCCCACTGTCCAGTAAGAAGACATCCATCCCCCCCCCCCCAGTATGCTATCCGTCGCTGACAGCATGCGGCAGGCTGGCGACTGACATCATCGGTATGGGTTTGTTTGCACCGCATCGGCAACCAAGATTCCCTGTTGAGCGCTGCAGAGGGTGAACATTCAACTGCTGGTGTCGCGGCTCCATGCAGGTTGTTGCAGACGTGACACTGTGTCTCTCAATCTTGGCAACTTCAAGATGAATGGACTTCAGCTCCCAGAATTCCTCAGGCAACACTCTCCATCAGCTTAGTCAAAACAACAATTTAATTAATAGAACAATTAGTCAGCTTGCCTCCAGAAGTTGTAAATGCTCCAACACTGGAAGTTTCTAAGAAGAGATTGGAAATGGTATCAAGTTTCCTGCTTAAGTAAGGAGTTGGACTAGAAAACCTCCAAGGTACTTTCCAACTCTGTTATCCTATTCTATTCTAACAGCAATTCTTGTCCTCAATAATTTTATGGATAAAATTCTGCAAAGAATTTGACAATTAAGAACTAGCACCTTTTATTATGAATGGTACTTGAAGGTTACAGTAAAGAAAAAACATATTTTATGATACGTGTATTAACAGCAGATAGAATTGTATTTACTCAGAATTGGAAAAGTGATAAGATACCGATAGAGGGAAAAGTAATTGAGAAAATATTTGAATGTGCAGAAATGAATAGATTAATATTGGAAATTAAAGGAAAAGAAGAATCTGAATATTACATGGTATGGCATTTATTTTGTCAATGGTTAGAAAACAAAACAATTAAAATGGATTAGATGAATATATAAAGCAATAAGAGAAGATTGTTAAAAATAGATATATTGGATATTACTTATATGAAAATGTGATTATTATTATATAGATGAGTATTAATCATAAACTGTAAGCACACAAAATATGTACCTAATTGTCACATGATTGAAATGGAATGGATTTATTGTATATAAAGATAAATAACTGTATTTTAAAAAAAGAATTAGTACCAAAGTTGGACCACAGTTTTCTTTTTCTAATCCCTATGCTACAATTGATTTCTAAAGAAAGAAAATGTCTTGCTAATCATAACTAATCTATAGTGCCTGGTTTTAAAAACTTATTCTCAACTTTTAAAAAGTTTCCTTGGAATGTGGATAGAATATTATTTTTATGCAAGTAAAAATGTGTGTATATGTTTCTGATCTGAAAGCATAGAGGTTTCCTTTATAGCAGTGTGCCAATTATTTGTTGTGCTTTTCCTTTTCTAAAACACAGTTACAATGAAATAAAAAGATAAGGAAAATGATATCCTTTTCTTATTTCTAAAGATTGTACTGCAGCAACCATTCCCCAGGAGTGACTTCAACCTGTGACTTTCCACCAAAATCATCTTGTGAATTTATCTCCCCGATTCTACTAAGGACATTTTACCCATAATGCAAATTAACTGCATATCAGTTAGGTGGATGCTGGATATTCTATATTTCTAGCTAGTCAGGACTACATTACAGTGTTATGGGAAGAATATAAAAATACATTATCTAGCTAACATAGTAGCAAGGTCAAACTGATACAGTATACAGAAATATATTGACTCTTTTCCTAAAAGGTTTTCCTTGGCTATCATTCAAATAGATATGTCCCCAGTAAATTTACGTAACTTTATGTAATTCATAGCACATAAATAAGAAATATGCTTTCTTGAAAACCAGAGTTATTTTTTGCTTGTACTTGAGGAATGAATCTTATGAAGAAAAATGAGACACCAGGAATTCAATATTGCTGGCGAAGATTGGTGGAAAAAGAGTAGCAGTATCATTAGCTGTTCTAAATCCAGTGAAAGCAAGGTCAATAGGAAATAAAGCAAAAAAAAAAAATCAGAATAAGGATTCAGAAGTACTTTTGATGAGAAGTCTTAGATGGTTTCACAGAACATATGGAGTTAAAATGTGAGATATTGTTTGTGATGTATATGTCTGCAATTAGCCATTATTACATTAGAATCATTGTTTACAATTATTCAGATATTAAGAATAAAATAGAAAGAATAGAATAGAAACTTTATTGTACACTAATCAGCATACATTAAAATAAAATTTCATTGCATTCAGCTCTCAAAAGATAACCATTATGCATATACCCACATACACACACACATATATGACACAGAGAAGCATCACACTGTAGTTCAAATGTATATATACACGGCGGAAAAAAAGAATCCTGTGAGTTTACAAGACAGATGGCATAAGGATCAAAACTGTTACAGAATCTGGTAGTCCTGCTGTAGATATTTTCTTCACCTCCTCCCAAAGGGGAGCAAAGAAACAGACCATGAAGTGGGTGTATGGGGTCTCTAATGCTTTGAGCTCTAAGCATATAGCACTTAAAAGCAATATCCTGAATAAGAGTAAACAAGCTTCCTATAATCTTCTCAGCTGTACTTACCACTCTCTGTATGGGCTTTCTATCTGAAGCGCTGCTGTCATCAAACCAAACAGCGATGCAGCATGTTAAATACTTTCAATTGTGCCTCTGTAAAAAGTGGCCAGGACAGAAGGAGAAAGATGTGCTCTCCTCATGTGATGTAGGAAATGCAAACGCTGGTTTGCACACTTCACTATTTAATACAATCATGCAAAATCTATACTGGTAGTCCTCAACTTACAAGCATAATTGAGCCCAAAATAGCTGTTGCAAAGGGACATTTGTTAAGTGCGTTTTGCCCGATTTTACAATATTTCTTGCTACAATTGTTAAATGAATCACTGTAGTTGGTAAGTCAGTAACACAGTTGATAAGTGAATCTGGCTTCCCCATTGGTTTGTCAGATCACCAAAAATAATCACACAAGTTGGGATACTGCAACTGTCATAAATATGAATCAATTACCAAGTGTCCAGATTTTGATTATATGACCATGGAGCTACCACAACAGGGGTAACATAAGCAGGGGTAGGATTCAAATTTTTTAACTGGTTCTGTAGGCATGGCTTAGGTGGTGGGTGTGGCTTGGTAGTCATGTGACTTGGTGGACATGGCTTGGTGATCATGTTATTGGCTGGGCGTGGCCAACTCAATATCACTCACATCGAGGCACGCATCTCCTTGCCTGACCTCTCATGACTGTGGGGATGCTGCAACAGTTGTAAGTGTGAAAAATGGTCATAAGTCACTTTTTTCAGTATCATTGTAACTTTGAATGGTCACTCCACACAGGCAAAGTACCAGCAAAGGAGGGGAAAAAAACTCCAGAGAAGTTCCTGAGACAGGAAGTCTAGTCCTGCCAAGAATGTAATAAGGGTTAACGGAGAGGCAGTTTCTGTAAGCAACATCAGAATGTTTCCTTCCTGCCTTCCTTACAGGATTAGGCCAGTAATTTCTTCTAACAATTGGTTCTCCGAACTGCTTAGAATGTTAACAACCAGTTCTAGTGAATGGGTGCGAACTGGTAGAATCCCATCCCTGGTCATAAGTGTGGAAAATGATCATAAATCACTTTTTTCAGTGCCATTGTAACTTTGAATGGTTACTAAACAGACTGTTGTATGTTAAGAACTAGCTATATTAGAGCAATCAGTATGAATAAACAAAACATGACTTAATGTATACCTTCTTAATTAATACAATGATATGGTTTACTGGATTGTGTGAAGCTAGTGATTGTGATTTGTCAATTGTGGCTTAGAATGATATCTGAAACTTGCTAATAATTTTCTTTGAACAGTGTTGTCTTTTTTGTTCCTTCAGGCCATCTTTGGTTTTCTATATGTCTTAATTTAAACAGGTAATCCTCGACAGATAATCATAATGGAGCCTGCCCATTGCAATTAGAACTCATGATAACCATTAAGTAAAGCTTCCACTTAATTGCCTCATTTATGATCCCTATCCTTGCTCCTAACAATGCAGTTATTAAATGCATGTATAGGTTGTTTAACAGAGGGTGCCTTGTGAGGTCCCTTAGAGACGTAGTGCAAGCCCTGCTCCAGTCTCCTTCAGACCACTGAAGTATTCAGTGGTCTACTAGGTCCCCACTGGCCTGTTTCCCAACCTATTAAGCTCCAACCTCACCCTCATACTGCATCACCAATTGCACACTTACCTTTCAAAGATCTCGGGAGCTTTGGCTTAAGATAGGAGGACAAGTTGCACCATTCTTGGGCTTGTAAAGCACAATTGTGGAAATGACCAGCATTTTCAGAATAGCTGTATTAAATTGTGGTAAGTCCAATATGGTGGCCACTTCCAGGATTGTGCTACATGGCACAGGAATAGAGCAGCCTGCCCTCCTTTCCTAACCTGTGGTCCAGAGATCTTCAAAAGGTAAGTGTGGAGGAGGGTATGAAAACTGGTGGGGTGGGAAGTAGACTAAGGCTTACGGGAATCTGATGGGAGGGGATATGGAAAATATGTGGTGGGATGCTACAGCATCCTCTCATTTTGTTGTGAGGATAAATGACTATGGGGGCTTCAGTGGTCATAACTTTAAAACCAAAGTTTAGCAGCTTTGGGGGCTCTGCTGTAACTTTGAATGGCTATTAAACACTCCTTAAGTTGAGGACTACCTGTAAATTTTTTCATCAGTTCCTTCTCCTCCTTTGTCGTCTTCCTGTTTGTAGCTCTTGAAATACAGCTATGGAAGCCAGTGAAATTGGAGATCTTTTTCTGCTGAACTAAAATGTATATGACAATATGTCATGCCCTGAATATACATCTATCTGCATTTGGCTAAGCAGAAGGAAGACATCTGACAATAAACAGAGCAAGATAAGATTTCTGAAATACAATATTTATGTTGTATGACTCAGCTTCTAAGCCTTGCCAGCTCTACACTTTAAAATATGCTCCCATCAAGTTTACAAGTTTGTTTTTTCTTTACTGTTTTTTTGCTAATGGGCCTGTAGCATATAATGGCAGCATATGGACATCTCAATAAGTACAGTTTATTATGAGGAACGGCACTACAAGTTTATTTGCTGCTCCTATCATCCTACCAACCACCACAAAAAGGCGGGAAATTTCCACTTTGTTAGAATAACAGTACTGTCATGTGTCTAATTCCAATTTAGAGTATTGCAAATTTTTGGAGTATACAGGATGGAAATTATCTGACTGCTATATGGTAAACTTAAACTGTGGTTATGTTTAACTGATAAGATGAAATAAAACAGTCTACAAAACTCTGTTGAGACAGCTTTCGCAAGAACAACAGCTAAATTTGTGAGAACCTGAGCAGCTTTGCTGAACTCCTGTTAGAGACAGGTACAAAAACATACACTAAATAAATCAAATAAGCCCTTGTTGTTTAAAAGAAAAAGGGTCACAATTTATTTCTTTTTTGCAGCTGTTCTAGAGAAAAGGAACAGGAGAATATGCAAACCCAAGAGGAGATTAATTTTTCCCTTCTGAGTGAATCATGATTCATCGTAATTTCCTGGTGTATGTGGGTGCTACACTGTAGTTAATTCACATGCCAGGGAAACCAGGAATTGTGAAAATACAGGCTTCCACAGTACATTTTAATAGAAGTTTGATAAACAAAATAGAACTATTTCCAGAGGGACTGTTACAGAAGGTGGGGGAGTCAAATTTCCCTGAATTGTAAAAGTAAGTGAATTCTGACCAAAAAAAAGAGATCTAATTAAAATGTCTGAGGTAATTTCCTTCTTCTAAGAAGCCTTTGATGACTAGAGTAACCATGTCTGAATGCAAGAATTATTATAATTCTCCATTTTAGACTGTAATTGAGGTCAGCATTATGATTGTAAGTAATTGTCGTAATTCAAGGTATCTCATGACCAGATCCAATTTTTTTATTATTATTATTTTTTTTTTGCAGCAGTCGTTAAGTCAACCAATTTTTCCAAGTAGGTGTTGTTTGATGCAACCTGGAAGTAAATGCTAGAAATTGTCAAAAATAATTGAGGGGCTGCCACAAAGAGGATGAGGTCAAATTATTCTACAAGGCACCAGGGGACAGCACAGAAAACAATGATTGGAAATTAATCAAGGAGAGAAGCAAACTGGAATTAAGGTGAAACTTCCAAACAGTGAAGACAATTAATCAGTGGAACAGGTTGCCTTCAGAAATCATGGGCTGGAGGTTTATCACTGAAGGTTTCTCAAAAGAGACCAAGCAGTTGTTAGGGATAACATTGTTTACCCTAACTGGTTTAGGTAAAATAATAAATAAGTTATCATGGTTTGTTGGTTAAAGTGTGTGTAACTTTAACTGCAAGAATGTAATTAAGGGTGTGGTTGTAAAAGCACCATAAAAGGAGCAAGACAAGGGCAGCTCGCTCTCTGACTTAATGACCCCTAATTACTGGATGGATTGATGATTGTGTTTTTTTCTACTGGAACGGGAGAGAGAAAGGAGTGTTGATTTCTCAAAGGTGAGAAGAGATAATACGGACTGATTTATTGTAAGTGAACTGACATTGAATATTCAACACGGACTTTGCGAATTGAGTATCCCCGAATGGACTGCCTGAAATGATACATGACTAATGGACTGTTTTTGACTATGCTATAACTCTTAAATGGAATAAAATATATTTTGATAGCACAAGCGTATCTGCTTTTTACTGAGTGTTAACTAACATACAAACTTATCTCACACATTTACCTGTCTGCCTAACTGACTAATGCTGCACATTCTGTTTAGCGTGTTTCCTTAACATTGGTTGGGGGACCAAGCTTAACAGCAGTCACTTATCAGAAATACTATCGCTTGAGTATAGTATAGGAGTTATACTTTAGTGTAGTATAGGAGCCTCTGTGGCACAGTGGTTAGAATATAATACTGCAGGCTACTTCTGCTACAGCCAGCTGCCTACAGTTTGGCAGTTCAAATCCCACCAGGCTCAAGGTTCAGCCTTCCATCCTTCCGAGGTGGATACAATTAGGACCCAGACTGTTTGGGGGCAATACACTGACTCTAAAGAGAAGCTTTACAGCTTAGAGAAGGTTGTAAAGCAGTATATAAGTCAAAGTACTATTGCTATTGAGCAGGGGACTAGAATAGAAGACTTCCAAGGTCTCTTGCAGCTCTATTCTATTCTAAATCATAGTAATGTGATTGCAGGATAAACATCTGTAAAAATAAGCTGACTGCTAAACCCTCAAAATGCAATCACATGACTGTGGCTATCATGACTTCAAAAACAAATTGTGAGGAGCTTTGTTGTAATTTTGAATAGCTGTTAAGAAAGTCAAGAACTACCTGTATTCACAGGAAATGACACATCTAACTCTATATTGTCCAATCACAGAAATGGTTAATAAATCTCTCATTAGGTCATTAGCAGCAATTATAAATCAAGTTTCTTTCCTAGTTAAACCATGCTGTCTGTAATTCCTCTGAATAAGCAGGTGGTGACTGTTAGTTGAGAAGATTAATGTCAGGCACAAAAGATCAGATCCATAATGAAAACCCAATTAAACAGATTTATTGCTGAAAGCCTACACATAGGAATCTTCTCAACTAACTTGCTTGGAGTAAAATAAGCGCCAATAACATTCAAGAGGGGTTGGATTTAGTCCATTTGTGGTTACATAGGATTTTAGGCTCATATCTTAAACTGGAATGAAATTGGTTTGCTATTCACTTGGTTTATGTGAGTCATTTTATTTACAATAAAAATGGACAATCAAATTGCTATATGCTGAAGTTCCCCCTCTGGTCCGGTTTCCAGCATGGGGCGCCCAGCTGCAACCTGATTGGCCAGTAGTTTGACAGCCGACTATATAAGGAGCTGTCAAACAGGCCAACAGCTGTTGCCTCATGGCTGAGTGGTTAATTCGCTGTTAGTGCGCAAATTCAATAAAGCCTGAGCAACCAATTTAGTTGTCTCACCTCATTCTGCGGTGCATTCGTTCCCAGTACGAAGCACTGGCGATGAGGATGGGATGCCACCCTCCAGGCATTAGGCGAGCTTGAAGTCCTCCTGTGGGCAACCAAAAGAGCTGATCACTGTGGCAGAGAGAGCCAAATGAGCCAGAAGGGCATACAAAAAGAACAAAGTCACGCTGAGGGAGCTTGATAAAGTCCACCTTTAAAGGTTCTGTGAAGCTGTCAGAATGGCAGCGTTGAATTCGTTCGCGCCATTTGACGCATCCACAGAGACTTGGAAGTCATATATTGAACTTTTTGACTGTTTCCTAGAGACAAACGATCTGGTGGATTTGGCAGGAAGCCCACGAAGGGCGCTGTTTCTTAATTTCTGTGGCAAACAAATGTTTGACATAGCCAGAACTCTGTTAGCACCTCAGCCCCTGAATTTAGTCACCTGGGAGGTGTTAATGGCAAAGCTTAAGAACCATTACACTCTCACTCCCTCACAAATTGCCCGAAGGCACGCATTTCACTGGCGCGAGCAAGCTGATGGGGAAACTGTTAATCAATTTATGGCAGGTCTCTCCATTGCGAGTTTAAAGAGCTGAATGATGCCTTGCTGGATCATTTAGTCTGTGGGTTAAAAGACCTCCGAATCCAGCGCAGACTACTAGCAAAGCCTGACCTGACACTACAATCAGCACTGGATGAAGCCTGCACTGCAGTCGATGGTAGAGATTCATGGCACAAGCAGCCCAGCTTCAGGAAGAAAAACCTGTCCACTAAGAAGAGGCTACCGAGGAAGACCTCGATCTACCAGGGGATGATGACATTCACCGGCTGAACACTGCGTCAGGTAATAATTGCCAATCCAATAAAACAGCCCAGGCACAATCCTGCATAGGGTGCGGAGGAAACCATTCATGAGCAGCCTGCAGATTTCGATATGCAAATTGTCAGCGCTGTGGAAAGAGAGGCTATTTAGCTAGGAAGTACAGAGCTATCCTGCCTGATGACAGAGTCCAGGCAAAACAAGGGCAAATGAAGGGGACACCTTGAAGTTCCTAGGTTGGGGGAAGAGTTTTTCACCATCCAAAGGGATAATTGCCACATCAAACCCAGAGTAGGGCAAACAAACTTTTCACTAAAGAATTTTTTTTTTATTTCAGTGAAAATTGAGGGACAGGATTGTCAAATGGAAGTTGACACAGGATCTTCCTTGTCATTGGTTAGTTGGAGCACAATCAAACAGTTGGTGCCCAAAATGTTAAAGAAAAGATTAAGCCTCTGTTCCCTCACATTAAGAGACTATCAAGGGAATATAATTCCCATTTTGGGTCTCACTAAAGTGACAGTAGTTTTCAAACATTTCAAAGGCTGTCTCCCACTAATAGTTGTGGAAAGGGCATTGCCAAGTTGACTGGGCCTTGACTGGTTTGAATCCCTAGGTCTGGCCATAAGTGGAGTGCATGCCACAAATGGACAAAGCACTGACACCATAAACGCACTGGCAAAGGAATTTGCTAGTGTTTTAGACAATGACCTAGGTAAATATACAGGGAAACCTATTTCACTAAATTTAGACCCTACAGTTATGCCTAGGAGATTGAAAGCCAGGTGAGTGCCCTTCACACTCCACCCAAAAATTGATGCTGAACTCGATAAGCTTATATCACAAGGGGTATTAGAGCCAATAGATCACGCTCCTTGGGAGACCCCAATTGTCATGCCACTCAAGGCTGATGGGTCAGTCAGGGTGTGCACGGACTACAAGGCAACCCTTAATTTGGCATTACAGTAAAGTGTGTACCCAGTGCCGGTGATGCAACATCTGTTGCATTCACTGGGTAACAGAAAATTTTTGCAAAGCTTGACATGGCTCAAGTGTATCAACAGCTGTTGGTGGACTCAACCACTGCAGAAGCCCAAACCATAGTAACACACAGAGGAGCATTTAGATGCAATTGGCTGCAATTTGGCATAAGTGCTGCCCCTGGGATATTCCAGTCCCTAATGGAACAACTCTTACAAGGCATCCCTGGAGTTGTTCCATACTTTGATGACATTATTGTTTCAGCTAGAGATGAAAAGGCACTTTTAGACAGACTAAGGGAAGTTTTTAAGAGATTACAGGCAACAGGTTTACAACTAAAAAAAAGTAAATGCCATTTGGGCATACTTAAGGTGGAGTTCCTGGGGTTCCTAATCAATGCTGCTGGAATTCATCCCATGACAGCTAAGGTCCAAGCCATAAAAAGCGCTCCCACTCCAAACAACAAAACTGAACTGCAGACTTTCCTTGGCCTCCTGAATTTCTACACATTTTCATTCCTCACAAGGCATCAGTAGCTGAACCCCTATACACATTTTTAGATTAAAAAAATCACCTTGGGTTTGGGGCAAGAAAGAGGCTACCTCTTTTAAGGCTGTGAAGGACTTGTTATCTTCAAACTCTGTTCTCATACAGTTCAACGAATGCTTACCATTAGTGTTAGCATGCGATGCTTCTCCATATGGAGTAGGGGCAGTTCTGAGTCACAGACTGCCTTATGGCTCTGAGGCCCCATAGTGTTTTTCTCTAGGACCAGCAGAACGGAATTATAATCAAATAGACCGTGGGGCCCTTGCTGCCATTACTGGCATTAAACGTTTCCACGAGTATGTTTATAGACATAAGTTTGAACTTATCACGGATCATAAGCCTTTACTAGGTTTATTCACTGGGGATAAACAGACTCCTCAAATAATCCCCCCTCGAATGACAAGGTGTATGTGTGGGGGGGGGGGTTTGGCAGCATATTCATACACGCTGACATATTGGCTGGGCAAACATCTCAGCCATGCTGATGCCCTCAGCACTTGCCTGATTCCAGCTGCAGCAAAGGACCAGGACGCTGAGGAATCCATCCTCCTCATTGACCATGAACAGGACTTCCTACTGACCACTGCAGACATTGCTGCCCATTCAGCTAAAGACAGACTTTAAGGCAAATTCTGGACTGGGTGAAAAGGGGATGGCCACAAGGGTCTGTGCCTGCTGATTGTCATCCCTTCAAAATAAGGCAACAAGAGCTGTCTTGCAGGAAGGGTTGTTTACTATGGGGGAGTAGAGTGGTAATTCCCTCATCCTTACAAAAGCACGTACTGGGGGCATTCCATAAGGGTCACCTGGGCATCGTTCGTATGAAGTCCTTAGGCCGAAGTTATGTGTGGTGGCCAGGGATGGACCAGGCAATATCTGAATGGGTGTCAGGGTGTCAGCAGTATCAGGAAACTAGGGCATTACCCCCAAAAGCCCCAGTAAGTGGGAAGCCCCCAGAGGTCCATGGTCACACCTGAATATTGATTTCATGGGGCCCTTCCAAGGCCAGACCTTCCTCATCCTAGTAGATGCTTTCTCCAAGTGGGTTGAGGTAGTTTTAATGAACTCTTCATCTGAAGCTGTCAGCTTAGCTTTACAAAAGGTGTTCGCCATCCATGGGCTTCCCGATCTTAATTGTATCAGATAACGGGCCATAATTTACCTCAAGAAGTTTTGAGCTGTTTCTCATTAGTTTAGGCATAAGACATGCATTAATTGCTCCTTTCAATCCCTCTAGTAATGGGATGGCAGAATGAGGGGTAAGATCTGAGAAAGAGGCACAACAAAGATGGGTCCAGGTCCATGGCCAACTAAAGTAGCCCAGTATCTGCTAATTCAGCATTCTACCCCATGTCCATCCACAAATCATAGCCCAGCAGAATTATTAAGGGCCAAAGACTTAGAACAGTGTTAGATAGGCTGCATCCTGCATATACACCAGACAAGCCCCTTGACTCGTATAGCAATACCAGGGAATTTGATGTGGGGGACCAGGTATTCACTAGGAACTGCACTGGTAATCTCCTGTGGCTACCAGCGTCCATAACTAGCACAACTGGGCCATGTTCATACATTGTGAAGTTAGAGGATGGCTGAACCTGGAGGTGCCACATTAATCAATTAAGGGGGTGAGGAAACCTGAGGCCAGGAGCTGTATTAACAAGGGAGAATGATGAGTTTTCAGGAACCAACACAAGACCATCTGCACCAACCACACACCAGCAGCCACACTCACCAGAGAGGCCATGGGTCAAGGAATCACCAGCAGAGGTCCAACTGCAGCAGTCGGAGGTTCTGATTGAAGAGGTTCCAGCCAAAGAGGTTCCTGCTGCATCCAATGAGCCATCGCTGCGCAGATCAACTAGGATCTGGTGCCGCCCGGCCTACCTTGAAGGCTGAGCATGCACTATCGAGGTGGGAAGGAGTGCTATGTTCCGACGTTCCCCCTCTGGTCTGGTTTCCAGCAGGGGGCACCCAGCCGCAACCTGATTGGCCAGTAGTTTGACAGCTGACTATATAAGGAGCTGTCAAACTCCTTATTGCCTCATGGCTGAGTGGTTCATTCGCTGTTAGCGTGCGAATTCAATAAAGCCTGAGCAACCAATTTAGCCACCTTGCCTCATTCTGTGGTGTGTTCTTTCCCAGTACGAAGCACAAACTGTCCATTGATGCCTAGGACTTCAACTGCATCTTCATGGCCTTTCTCTTAACTTCTTTGACCATACCATGTAGAGACCCCTGAAAGTCTCTTATATAAAATATAGCCAGTAAAATTAAAAGATAAGTAAGCAGGTCATCTTCAAAGACCTACCTAAAAGGATGTGTGTTTACCAAAAAACAGAGGAACGATTCAATGTTCTTCCAGATGGGCACCTGATGCATCTTCAGAAGGATTTTTCTTACAAATCATTGCATCTCGATAGAGGGCAATTAACAATTCCATAAATTGTGTCCTAAAAGGCCAAACACCTCTTTTCTTGCACAGTTAGCAGCCTAGCTGCTTCATTTTGCACCAGTTTCTGTTTCTGAATATTGCAAGAGCATATTGCAAGAATTATAATAACTCTTGCATGTCCAATGACATCAGAGCTGTTTTCTACATCTGCCCTTTCTTTTAAAGTTGGATGGGATCAGAGGTGATATTCAGCAGGTTCTGACCAGTTCTTGAGAACCGGTAGTAGAAATTTTGAGTAGTTCAGAGAAACGGCAAATGCCACCGCTGATTAGCCCCGCCCCCATCTATTTTTTGTCTCCCAAGTCCCAGCTGATCGGCTGGGTCTTAACAGATAACAGATATTCAGAGTTGGAAGGGACCTTGTAGGTCATCTAGTCCAACCCCCTGCCCAAGTGGGACACCCTACACCATTTCTGACAAATGACAGTCCAATCTCTTCTTGAAAGTCTCAAGTGCTGGCGCTCCCACAGCTTCTGAGGGCAAGCTGTTCCATTGGTTGATTGCTCTCACTGTCAGAAAATTTCTCCTTATTTCCAGGTTAAATCTGTCCTTGTTCAGTTTCTATCCATTATTCCTTGTCTGGCCTACAGGTGCTTTAGAAAATAGATTGACCCCTTCGTCCCTGTGGCAGCCCCTCAAATATTGGAAGACTGTTATCATGTCTCTCCTGGTTCTTCTTTAGTTGCCCTGCACAGGAGAATGGAGCTGGAAAGCAGGTTAGTGGGGTAGGAAGGGAATGGGAGTTTGCAGTAACCTTCCCCTAGGAGTGGGGTGGGAATGGAGATTTTACAACATCCTTCTGCCACAACCTCCAAGCCATTCCCAAAGAACCGGTAGTAAAAAAAAATTGAATCCCTCCACTGGATGGGATACACTGAATTTTTACCAAGAAAATTACGACAGATTTATCACTTGACAGGGGTTTTTTTTGGGGGGGGGGGTTGCAACAGGACTGCTGTGCCAATCCACAGGTTTCAAACAAACTTGAAAAATACAAAAATAAAGCATTTCACCTTAATGCTATTTAGATAGCTGACAGTTTTCTGAATTCTGAGTTATCAAGAGCTTTCAGAAAAAGTAGATATTACATTTTAAGATGTTGAGAGTCAGAAATTATTGCAAACTGAGACTACGTAGAATATTAGGGAGGCAATTATTTGCATAGTGTAGGCATGGTGGCCATTTAATCTCAAGAGCATACTTAGATATCTAAAGACCTCCCTTGGCTACACTTAACATTATTTCGTGGTTTGTATTAGCTCATGTGGGTTTTGGGAAACCGGTAAAAGAACTCCCTGTTCATATAGATACACAAAAACCAAACCAAATTGTTAGCAGATGCAGATACATAGCAGGTTGGACATATTGGTACATGCAAAAGAAGCGGGGAGGGGGCTTTAAAAATAAAACTTTTGTGTTTTGCTATAGTGTTTTGTATGAAACCCATCAAAGCACTTAAAAATTTCTCTACATGTTTAACAATTCTCCTAAAAGTTAGCACATGCAATGTTTAGAATTATGATACTTAACTTTTTGTTTAACATATACTGTGGATTGCCTCCTTTTTCACTACTAAAAGCCCTCCATGTCAAAGTTATATTTCATCTCTAGACATTTCCCCTGTTTCTTTCCATCCTATAATTTACTCACCACAGGGTTATAGGAGTTCAGTTCCAGAGAGAATAATTGAAGGCTGCAGCCTTTTCATTTGCAAGAATGGAGGCCATTTTAATTTGAGGGCTCTCTCTGCACTTTCTGATGTAAGTCCCAGATTTTGCATAAAGGCTATTTTATAAGTATGTCATGTCATGGAATGGTGAGTGGAACAAGACAAAGGGGCAAGTAAAGAACACACTGGGTTGATAACATCAAAACTGATAAACATCCAGCAACTGAAAGAAGGTGCTTGTCAGGAGCATGAAGAGCACTTGCCTGTAAAGTCCAACTGTTAAAACAACAACAAATGACACATCCCAATTATATAAAGCCATTTCATATTTTCAACAGTAAACCCAGACAGCCAATGAGGATAGTTTGGAGGAATTAACTATGTTATCTATAAACATCTGAATTTTTATACTGGTTTTTACCTTGACAAAGCCAGGACAGTGGCTTCCCCCATGTCATCAGAGACCTACAGGTGAAACTCGAAAAATTAGAATATCATGCAAAAGTTCATTTATTTCAGTAATGCAACTTAAAAGGTTAACCTAATATATGAGATAGACTCATTACATTGAAAGTGAGATAGTTCAAGCCGTGATTTGTCATAATTGAGGTGATTATGGCTTACAGCTCATGAAAACCCCAAATCCACAATCTCAGAAAATTAGAATATTACATGCAATCAATAAAACGAAGATTGTACATAGAACAATATCGGACCTCTGAAAAGTATAAGCACACATATGTACTCAGTTCTTCGTTTGGGCCTTTTGCAGCAATTACTGCCTCAATGCAGTGTGGCATGGGAACTATCAGCCTGAGGCCCTGCTGCGGTCTTATGGAAGACGAGGATGCTTCAATCGCGGCCTTCAGCTCTACTTCATTGTTCGGTCTCATGTCTCTCTTCTTTCTCTTGGCAATACCCCATAGGTTCTCTATCGGGTCCAGGTCAGGAGAGTTTGCTGGCCAATCAAGCACAGTAATCCCACGGTCATTGAACCAGGTTTTGGTGCTTTTGGCAGTGTGGGCAGGTGCCAAGTCCTTCTGGAAAATGAAGTCAGCATCCCCATAAAGCTCGTCTGCGGAAGGAAGCATGAAGTGTTCCAAAAACTCCTGGTAGACAGCTGCGTTGACCCTGGATTTAATGAAGCACAGTGGACCAACACCAGCAGATGACATGGCTCTGCAAATCAACACAGACTGTGGAAACTTCACACTGGACTTCAAGCACCTTGCAGTGTATGCCTCTCTATTCTTCTTCCAGACTCTGGGTCCTTGGTTTCCAAATGAGATGCAAAAGTTGCTCTCATCAGAAAAGAGGACTTTGGACCACTGAGCAACAGACCAGTTCTACTTTTCTTTAGCCCAGGTAAGATGTTTCTGACACATCACGGCTTGAACTATCTTGCTTTGTATGTAATGAGTCTATCTCATATATTAGGTACACCTTTTAAGTTGCATTACTGAAATAAATGAACTTTTGCACGATATTCTAATTTTTCGAGTTTCACCTTTCTGTCTATTGTGATCCAAATTGAACAATGTACTTAAGAACAATTTCATAGCAAGTTTGGTATGATGTAAGAGCTGGTGTTTTCTTCAGAGCCCAAGCTACAGCAGGTGCAGCAAAAAAGGAAAGAAAATGGAGCCATGTTCCATGCAATGGAACAGGATTTTCCAGTTTTTCCCCATTTCAGGGCTGGTTTTTCTAGTAAGAATAGCGAGGATGTTGCCTCAGGCATCAAAAGTTGGATCATGACAACAGCTGGAACTGTTTTTCTCAGCTTTGGCAAGTTTAAGATGCTTGGACTCCATGTTCCAAAATTATGCAGCTAGCGTGGTGGCTGGGGAATTCTGGGAGTTGAAATCCACACAGCATAAAGTTGTCAATTCAAAAAATACTGGGTTAGAGAGTACTGTGGTTACCATGGCAGCTTGTTCTATGCTCCTCAACGTTGTCCATAGAGTTGGTGAAAAAAGTGTGATGCTCGTTTGAAAATTGGACAGATTTTTGACTGCACCACTCCAGCTATTCGTTTTTTTTAACCATATCCTGCAGACACCCCTGGCTCCTTAAGCTACCTTCAGATGGCTGGAGGTCAAAAGAAGTGAACAAATATTCAATTCAGCCAACTTGTCTGTAAAATGGAAATGACTGCTTCATTTTTTTTTCTTTTATTTCCAAGCCTGTCTTAAAAGGTGCTGTCCAGTGGTGGGAATCAATTTTTTTTACTACCAGGGCGGGGCATGGTGGGCGTGGCATGGCTAGCATGGCATGATGGGTATGACAGGGGAAGGATACTGTAAAATCTCCATTCCCTCCCCACTCCTGAGGGAAGGTTACTGCAAACTCCCATTCCCTCCCTATCCCACTAACCTGCTTTCCAGCTCTGTTATCTTGTGCAGGGCAACAGAAGAAGACCCAGCTGATTTGCTGGGACTCGGGAGTCAGGGAAAAGATGGGGCTGGGCTAGTCAGAAGTGGTATTTGCTAGTTCTCCAAACTACTCAAAATTTCCGCTACTGGTGCTCCAGAACTGGTCAGAACCTGCTGAATACCACCTCTGCTGTCATCCATTTTCTGCAAATTAACTATCTAATTTTGGCAACACATCAGAGGAGTATTTTAGGGACTGCAGAAAAAAGAACAAAAAAATATCTTCAAACTTAGGATGCTCCTTCACAACAAAGCCAGAGTGATCAAGTGGGGAGAAAATACTGTTGAGGCTTCCAACTGGGATCCTAAACTCAACAAACCCATAGAGGGTAGATATTTCTGGAACTGTTGTGTTTCTTATGGGTTTAAGAACCATAAGTTTATCATCTTATTCCCCCATTCCCATTTTAAAATAAGGATGCTTATTCTCAGGGCAATTTCTTAGTAATGGGACAGCAGAAGAAAACCATTCTTGCCATTGTAATGCTGGTGTAACTTAAAACTATTTTAAATTTTGAGACTCTACAAGGGAGGAAAATTTCTGATTGCTGAAATAATGACCACCTAAGTTCCTACTTCAACTGCTGCATAAGATCCTTAAATCCAGAGTTAGAAATCATCTACCTATCCAGTTGACTTCAATTAACTATATTGTTACTATTACCATTACTATGCACCATGTCTTTCAACCCTGTTCAAGATTCTTTGAGGCAAAGGAGAGCTGGATAAAGGATCAGACTGCAGCTCACTGAGCTTATAAATCAAGAAATGGAGCATCTGTTTTCCAGTCCCAGACAATGAGGGGAGGAGAAGGGGGAGGGAATATCACCCGGAAAGACAGAAGTGAGAATCTGAAACACAAAGCAGCAAGTGATGAGACTTGCTCAAGGCCAAGGAATGAATCACCTCTTTGGGAGTGCCTGACTTCAAGCCCTGGGAATGCTTAGAAAGTTCAAGGATGAAACAAACCCTTTCTTTGGGTGCAATTAATTGAGAGAGGCACCCTGTAGCATTCCATCAGTGAAGTAGATAATTCCAATATCCAAGTAAATAAGAGAGATATGTAAGATTAGGACCAATATACTTAAAATGCATACCAATATTTCTGCTGCACATTGGTGCCAAATTTTGGATCACTACCGTAATGGGGAAGTCTATTACTCATTCCTATTTAAGAATTAATTGGATTCAAACATTGTAGTATGATTAGCTTAACTATGGTTTCTTGAGTATGCATTGGCTAAGTTTCTCACATAGTGCTAAACCATAAATCATTATAACAAAAGTTAATAGCACATCACTTTAGCAACGCCAAACAAAGCCATGTCATGGTCAAATGTAATATGTGATTCTAGATATTATGTGATTCTGCATGGAGTTACATATGTACGCATGTAGATAGAGAATTGTAGACAATTGCTAAGAATACCATAGACAGATTGTAAGAAGTACCATGTTTCTCCGACAATATGCCCCCCCAATAGGAAGGACCAGCATGTTTTCTAGGCATAAGGTGAAATTAAGCCCCTCACCCAAAATTTAGGTCTATTTAAACCATGCGTTCTCCATCATTTCTCACATCGCTTGAACTATACGAGATGAAGAGAAATGGGTGGGATGGGCGGGGGGGGGGACTTGCCTTTAGATAAGGGTTCAGGTAGCCTTGGCTAGAGCACCCTGCAGGCAGACTTGCCTCTATCGGCCAATAGAAGTGCCCTGAGGGTAGAGTCCCCAGCTGCTTCTATCAGCCAATAGAAGTGGCCTTGTGGCGAGGCATGGCTACGCATTGGGTTCCCAACTGCAAACTCAATCGCGTACGTGTACCATTGTCAGAGTAAATATCAGACGATCTCAAGATTCCCACTGCATTTCTACTTCCCAAGCCAGCCACTTTTCTTCATCCCCTCAGATAGTCCTATTTCCCCCCGCCCCTGATTTCCCACTGTAACCACTTGGATGGAATGGGTTTCAGGAGGGTCGCTAAAGAAGCTTATTCCACCTATCACTTGCAATGGCCAGTTCTGGGCCCCTCCGCTTAGGCTGCCAACTAAGGGCAGTTTTCTCAATTGCTCAACTGGTTTCAAAGGGAGGTCGGGGGGGATTTTTGTGTCCCTTGCAGAGGTGGTATTCAACCGGTTCGCACCTACTTGGGCAAACCGGTAGCGGTTATTTGGCATGGGTCGCTGAACCAGTGGTGACCCCTGGCTGGCCACACCCCCAACCTGGTCGCTCAGTTGCTCACTTGTGATTGCTCTCCTAGCTTTCCATTCCCCACATCTCTTTCTCCCCGGGGGAAAGGAAGAAAGGCATGGACGCTGCAAGTATCGCTTTCCCCATGTGAGTTAAAAGTTCCTGGAATGAGAAGGAGTGGGGGCTGACAGAGGGAGTAGGGGAATCCACTCCAGCCTTGGAGAAATTTAAAGGAGCTGCTTCCAAAATGGTTCTCTCTGTGTGTGTCTGTGTCTGTGTCTGTGTCTGTGTCTGTGTCTGTGTCTGTGTGTGTGTGTTGAGAGAGAGAGAGAGAGAGAAAGAAAGAAAGAAAGAAAGAAAGAAAGAAAGAAAGAAAGGAAGGAAGGAAGGAAGGAAGGAAGGAAGGAAGGAAGGAAGGAAGGAAGGAAGGAAGGAAGAAAGAAAGAAAGAAAGAAAGAAAGAAAGAAAGAAAGAAAGAAAGAGGAAGGGAGGGAAAGAAAGAAAGAAAAAAAATAGGAAGAGAGAGAGAGAGATAAAACTCTGTGCTATTATTTTTAATTGTTCCACTATTTATCATGTGTTAATATTTTACACTGTCCCTAAACCTAGAGTGATTTTTCTGCCTTTCTTTTGCCCAGGGCTACCACATATTTTTCAGGCTTTACCTGCATTCAATGTCAATAGTCCAGAGCATAAAATACACATGTGTTTAACAATAGTTGAAAGGGACCTTGGAGGTCTTCTAGTCCAACCCCCAGCTCAGGCAAGAAAACTGAGGATGCCAAACTCTGAGTAGAAATCCTGGGAAAGGTATCAGAATAATACTTAGAAGGGACCTTGGGGTGAACCCTGTACCATTTCAGAGAAATGGCTGTCCAATCTTTTCTTAAAATCTTCCAGTGATCGAGCACCCAGAACTTCTGGAGACAGGCAGTTCCACTGGTTAATTGTTCTCACTGTCAGAAAGTTTCTCCTTAGTTTTAGGTTGCTTCTCTCTGTTCAGTTTCCATCCATTGCTTCATTTTGCCTTCTGGTGCTTTGGAAAATACATTGTCCCCCTTTCTTTGTGGCAGCCCCTTAAAAGCCTATTGCCTATCACACTCTTGGGTAAAGCATGTGAGCCATTTCCTCCTTTCAGTGGTCCATGAAAGTACATCTATAGTATGCAGATAATAAAGTCAAAAAAGGTGAACAACATTTTTACAGAACTATAGATAAGTTGAGGCTGGGTGACAAGGAATGGCTGGGAGGGGAGGGCCAGGTAAGGCACCCCTTGATGTGAGTGACATTGAGTTGGCCACGCCCACCCAGTCACATGACCACCAAGCCATGCCCACCCAGTCACATGACCACCAAGCCATGCCCACCCAATCACATGGCCACCAAGCACGCCCACCCAGTCACATGACCACTAAGCCACACCCACCCAGTCACATGATTACCAAGACATGCCCACCAAATAAGCCACGCCCACAGAACCGGTAGTAAAAAAAAATGAATTCCACCACTGGTCCCTTGCCATCGACTAGTGTCTTCCAGGGGGAAGGTATGCTTCAAGGGGGAATGCGGAGATTGCTGTCCGTAAAACTGTGAGCTAAACAGCCCGCCTTTCTCCTGCCTTCTTCTTGAGGTTTTCCTTGCAGCTTGACCACTGACAGGTGGTTGAGTCTGGCTTCAGGTCTCCCTTGTGTGCTTGGTGGGGTATTTGGCGTCTCTTTTTCAGACAGTACAAGGGCAAGGGTAATCCACAAATACAGTTTTGGCTTCTGCACAGACATTGTAGTCTGTGGCATAGTTTGCGCAAATATGGTACCTACCTCACCCCGTTCCTGCAATTGAATAAACTGAGAGTTGTTATCTGACCCATTTAATAGTTAGGGAAATCTGGATTATCTTATTTTCTCTTTAAAAAAAATATGTCTCTTACAAATTTTTGACATAAACAGAAAGAGGATAGTGTAAAAAATATCTTGTTCTGATTTTGGAAAAAAATATAACCAACGTGTTCAGAATAAAAGATTATATAGTTCAGACATAGAAGAAAGCATGAGAAAGATACCTAAAATAATTATTTCTTGATGTTGTTTAGTAAAGGTAGTTCTTGATTTACGAGCACAATTGAGCCCAAAATTTCCATTGCTCAGCAAAAAATTGTTAGGTGAGTTTTGCTCCATTTTACTATATTTTAGCCAGAGTTGTTAAGGAAATCACTGCAGTTGTTAAGTGAATCATGTGGTCATTAAATTATTCTAGACCCCCCCATAGACTTTGCTTGTGGAAACCAACTGGGAAGATTCCACATGACTCCCCAGGATGGTGCAATTGTCATAAATACATTCCAGTTTCCCACACCCAAATTTTGATCACATAACAATGGGGATGCTGCAATGCTCGTAAGCGTAAAAAACAGTCATAAATCACTCTTTTCAGTGCATTTGCACCTTTGAATGGTCACTTAATGAATTGTTGTAAGTTGAGCACTACCTACATAGGGTAGGACAGAAATAAACCTGGACTGGTTTTCAAGATATAATTATTATGCTCTGTGGCAATAAAGTTAAAGGGTAACTAAATAGAATTCCTAGTTTTCCCAGGACCTCTTTTTCTTGACCGGGCTTATTATAATGGCTGAAATATAGTGGTTTGGAACAGCCATGGGTAAAGCTGAAATAGTTAATAAACTATTAAAAAAATCTCCAACTTCATGGAAATTGAACTGGAAACCTTAGCAGAGAAAGGAAATGTTGACTGAAGATCTTTGGTTCTATGGAGTTTTGCAACCAAATTTAAAAAAATTAAAAATACTGTGTATAGTTTTGCCAAGTTATAACAAGTCTGAACAAGGTTCTATAGTAGACAACTGTAGGAAGAAGCAAAAAACAGCTATGAAGTTTCGTCCATTGCAGTTTAGGAGATGTAGTTTGTCTTATTTGAATAAATCACCCCTAGCATCATCAGAAGAAACCAGAGCCACTACATATGCCTCAATCATTAGTAATACAGAATGACAGTGAAACAGGTGTGGATCCTGGGAGGCTAAAAGCAGTGTCTTGAACAACAAAAGACAAAGTTTCTTTCCCATATGTGTTTCAACCTGTTTAAAACCATCCTTAAGAAAAAAAATGGATGGGACAGGGCCTCAGGTCTTGGCATAAAGTATATAGCATGGCAAGTTAAACAGCAAATGCTACTAGAATTGGCCATTGTTTCTTAACATTACTGTAAAACTGTCAGGGAAGTCACAAATAACAGTAATTATTCTTATCAGTGGATGTTTATATAAGGTAGGAACATGAATAATCATTCTAAACAATTGGTACATGATTTTCTTTACACTTTGATTGGCATGCTGTGACCCACGCAATGAAATGCAAGAGGGTTCGGGACAAAATGGGAAAACACAGATATTTGACATAATAAAGTACAGTTTAATAAAATTTATTTCTGTGTTTTTAATAATTTTTTTTCTTCACACTCAAAATTACAATTGGGTGGCAACTCCTGGAAGAGTTTTAAGGGACATGGCTAAGATTTGAGAGACTGGATACAGTCTTAGAGCCTCATGATGTACATGTACAAATGCTAACGTGCAAGGAAAAATATTTCATAATCATATTCCAACATCAATACATTTGGATCCAGATTTGTGCCATGCTGTGATCTAGCCAATTCTTTCTATTGTATATATTATATATCATCTAGTCTTGTTGCACAGTAACCTTCATTCCCAAATGTCAACAAAGAAGTCCTCAAAATGACCAAGTGACAAATTAAAAGGAGAACCAATTTTAATAAATATTTAACCCAGCCTACCCAAGACATAAGAGTTTAGCCTTCTTCCGTGTAATCTGTTGGGCCAGCTCTAAATTGCCTATATCAACTCTATTCCCCACGGCATGTATAGAAAATCCATAATAAGAGGAAAACGAATGCATGCAGAGAAAGAGATTGATTTAAAAGAGACCATTGTCTTACAAGTCTGAACCAATCTCACAACCTTTGGAGCAATGTCTGTAGCTATATTACTTTCTTTGCTGGTCTCACATCAAGCAAACAATCACATAGTTACTCAGTTTTCTACTGGAACCCTCTTCTGGATGCCATCATCTATGTTGATTGGAAATTCTGGAGGGTGGCTAGATCAAACTTCTGAAGTTGATGATCTTGAAAAATGGAAAAAAAATCACTCATATAGAAGTCATGGCATGTATCTTGAAATGTCTCACACAGACTTCTAAAAAAGCAATGATTGATAAAATCTTGGAAAAGATACCTACGCATAGAGTTATTCAACCAGTACAACAAGGAATTCCGGCTTTCTTCATTCATGTCACAAGCACCTTCAAATTATAAACATATAGCATTCAATACTGAGCAAATGAAATAGTTTATAAAAATATAGTAAATGTAAAAAAAACCCACCAGTACGTAAAATAAGTAGGATCAGAGCCATGGAGGCGTTGTGGTTGGAATGCAATATTGCAGGCTAATTCTGTTGACCACTGGCTGCCTGCAGTTTGTCAGTTTGATTCTCAAGTTTGGTTCAAGTTTGACTTAGCCTTCCATCCTTCTGAGATCAGTAAAATGAGGACCCAGATTGTTGGGGAAAATATGCTGACTCTGTAAACTGCTTAGAGAGGGCTGTAATGCACTATGAAGTGGTATATAACTCTAAGTGCTATTGCAATTGCTATAAAAAATAAATGACATTCATCCAGTATTGGGCTACATCAACAGCATTTTCTCTCAGTGGAATGAGGACTTATCTGTACCTGTTGAAGGACATTGTATGCACCATAGTATATGTAAGATTAATTGTTGTTCTTCATAATCACGCAGAGTATCTTCTATTGGGAAGGCTGATTTTTTAATGTTGTCCTTTAATCTTTCTGTTTGGTGCACAATCTATAAGATACTACACAGGCATCACATCAAGATTGCCTTCAAAACAGACAGAAAAATAGCAGCCATTCTAAGAAACCCCAAAGATAAAGTTGACCTGGAAAACCAAAGCATATATGAAGTCCCCTGTGCATCATGCCCTGCCACATACATTGGACAGACCAATAGAAGAATAAGTACCCACCTGGATGAACACAAAAATGCAGTCAAAAAGCTGGAACACACTTCCTCACGAGTCCAACACATGAAAGCCACAGGTCATAGCATCAACTTCAATGGCACCAAAACCCTAGCCACTATAGAAAACCCCAGCCACAGAATTATCAGAGAAGCAGTAGAGATTGAAAAAAGACCTGAAAGCATGAATAGAAGAGATGATTCCACCAGACTGTCAATTATTTGGAAGCCTGCACTCACAAACAAAAAAAATCGCCACACTACAAGCCAGGCAAACACCTGGGCACAAACAGATCCTCCCTGATACCTCCAGCTCAAATACACCCCAACCAGGCAACCAGATGAAACCTAGCTTCCTAATAAATGATAGCCGTCCATTTACTCGGAGCCAAGCTGCACTAAAAGCCTCCAATACAGGAACACAATGTTGCCAGCCAATCAAGATACAAAAAAAGCCAAAAAACAGACAGAAGATATTAGAAACACCAATCAAGCAGAACACAGCAAACTCCAAGACCAATAAACACAGACCAAGACTCCCAACCAATCAGGATGAAGAAAAAAACCATTCTAGCACAGCAGAAGGCTAGCCCCAAATTTAAAACTGAAACGGCTGTGAAAGTTTGACTCACAGATGAACACAATAGAGAAGCCTGATGATGGCAGATGAGATTCTGCCGAAACGTTGCTACAACTTTAAAAGCACAACTATAATGACGTGGGAAAATACCCGAACAAAGCTGAATACCGTACATGTACCGTGCTTCTCCAACAATACGGCCTCCACCAATAGGAAGACCCAACATGTTTTCTAGGCATAAAATCAAATTAAGCCCCTCCCCCCAAATTAAGGCCCATATTAAACATGCAAAATTGGGGGGGAAGGGGGGGGCTTGCCATTAGGAAGTACTTTGTTGCATGCCCGGATACGGTGCTGCCTGCGTTGCTGGGGCACTTCATATCGGGAAACCTTCTGCCACCATTGCTTTCCCTTCTCCCTTGCTGCTGTGGCGTTAGAGCAATGCCGCGGCATTTGGCGCAGCCACATACGGCCAGTCAGGGCTCCTCCCTGCAACCAGAGCCCTGAGAAGACATTTGGCTTCAGGCGCTCCTGTCGCGGCTTTCCCTTTGCCTTCGAAGGTAAAGCGAATTATTTTAAAAACAACATCCTACTACAACAAAGCCTCCCCTGCCCAAGAGGGCAGCCCAACCCCATGTGGGGAGGCGAATCTCCTGTGGCTGCAGTGCAGGATCGGCCAACCTCGGGAGAAGCGCCCAGCTGCCATCCCTGCCTGGTGCCGGGCAGCACACGAAGAACTCCACGTGGGATGCCCAGCACTGCTGACAGGTGGGCCCTCCTTCCTGGTGGCAGAGCTCTCACCAAGCCAGCGAGCGCCTCCCCACCGGATCCTCTGCTCATCCCACCAGGGCCGTGCTGGAGCCGTGCAGGCTGGGCAGAGCTGGGAAAGCAAGCCACGGGTGTTTCCTGGCTCTGCCCAGCCCACACGGCTCTGGCACAGCCCTGGCGGGATGAGCGGAGGGCCCGGTGGGGAGATGCTTGTGCCTTGGTGAGAGCTCTGCTGCCGGGAAGGAGGGCCCGCCTATCAGCTGCACTGGGCACCCCAGGTGGAGCTCTTCGCGCTCTGCCTGGTGCCAGGCAGGGATGGCGGCTGGGCATTTCTCCCGAGGTGGGGCGATCCTGCGCTGCAGCCCCGAGAGATTCACCTCCCCACGTGGGTTTGGGCTGCCCTCTCAGGCAGAGGAGACTTTGTTGTAGTAGGGTGTCGATTTTAAAATAATTTGCTTTACCTTCGAAGGAAAAGGGAAGGTGGCGACAGGAGCGCCTGAAGCCAAGTGTATCCTCAGGGCTCTGGTTGCAGGGAGGAGCCCTGACTGGCTGCATGTGGCTGTGCCAAACCGCCGCGGCAGCAAGGGAGAAGGGAAAGCAATGGTGGCAGAAGGTCCCCTGAACATCCAAGCTGTCACTGCCCACCCACCCGAGGATGCCAGGGGGGGAATTAAGTCATCCCCGAAAAGATGGCTTAGCCATTTTTGGGGGGGGGGTCAAAAAAAAAAAAGGCCTGGCCTTGTTATGTGAGAAACACGGTAAGTACCCACGAAAACTTAAGAAAACACACACACACACACACACACACACACATATATGGCATTCAGCTTTGTTCGGGTATTTCCCACGTCTTTGTAGTTGTGCTTTTAA
Organism: Emydocephalus ijimae; assembly: GCA_004319985.1. Classification (NCBI taxonomy): domain Eukaryota; kingdom Metazoa; phylum Chordata; class Lepidosauria; order Squamata; family Elapidae; genus Emydocephalus; species Emydocephalus ijimae. Next base: position 34,972 of record BHEV01012573.1, read on the forward strand.
AGTTGTAGCAACGTTTTGGCAGAATCTCATCTGCCATCATCAGGCTTCTGTAATCATCTACAGAAGCCTGATGATGGCAGATGAGATTCTGCCGAAACTTTGCTACAACTTTAAAAGCACAACTACAATGACATGGGAAAATACCCAAACAAGGCTGAATGCCATACATGTAAGTACCCGCGAAAACTTAAGAAAAGACTAACCTGAGCACAACCAAGTCCCCACCTGAACAGAACACACACACACCAATCAGAACATAGCCAAACCTCCCCCAATCAAGTCACACCCCACTAGCAGTTAAAAGGAAGAAGCAGCTGCAAGCTCACATCACTCTGAGAAGCACAGCGCTGAAGACACAAGCCTGAAGATGATGAATGAGACTTCATCGAAACGTTGCCTAGATACTTTCTATCTTCCATGGGAGAAAACCTGAATAACCAAAGCTCCACATACAAATACCCGCGAGGGTCTTTTCCCTTGTAAGATTAAGAGTATCTTGGCAACATTTCGGTGAGGTCCCACTCGCCATCTTCAGGCTGGTGCTTTCGGCTTCGTGCCAGTGCAAGCAGCATGTGATGAGAGCTGCCATCTTTCTCTAAATACTGGTGCTGGCGGATGGTGTGCTGGGCTGGTTGGCTGTGCTGCTGCCTCTTGATTGGTTGATGGAGTTGATGTTTGTATAATGGGCTGTGTGATGGCCTTGTGAGTTTTGTTGTGGCGATATCCTGGATCTTGTGCTGTAATCTCCTGGGTCATTTGTTTTGTAGTGATCTTTTTTCCATTAGCCTCTTGTGTTTTAACGGCTTGGGTCATGGGTTGTATGATGGGCTTGCGAGTTCTTTTGTTGTGGTATCCTGGGTCCTGCGTTGTAATCTCCTGGGCCGTTTGTGCTTTGATCTCTTTTCCATTAGCCTCTTGTGTTGTAACGGCTTGTGTAATGGGCTGTGTGATGACCTTGTGAGATTTATTGCTGTGGTATCCTTGGCCTTGTGCTGTGATATCCTGGGTCATTTGCTGTGTTGTAACTTCTTGAGTTATTTTGGTGTAATTTCCTGAGTTTTCTGATGTAATATCCTGAGTGGGTGGCCGTGATGTAGCATTCTGGTTTTTAGTCTGACCAGACGAACACTATACAGAAGCCTGATGATGGCGGATGAGATTCTGCCGAAACGTTGCTACAACTTTAAAAGCACAACTATAATAACATGGGAAAATACCCGAACAAAGCTGAATACCATACATATAAATATCCACAAAAACTTAAGAAGACAAATATGTATATACAAATATGTGTATACAAACACATCCCCACAGAAACCATTATATGTGGAGTTGAAACCAGCCTGACCAAAACCAACCCTGATGATGCTAACAGAATCAGACTCGAAATTACCAACATCCTCTGCAAACCACCCAAAAGCAACTTATCCAAAGAAGAACAAACTGCACTACTTAACCTGAAAGAAGACACCAACATAATAATCCTACCAGCAGACAAAGGCAACGCAACAGTGGTTATGAACTCATCTGACTACCAAACCAAGTTAACCAACCTATTCCAAGACCCCATATACAAACCCCTAAACACAGACCCCACCACCTACCTAGAAAAAACCACCAGATCCAAAATAAAAGCCTCCCCCATCAGCGAAGAAATCCAGCAAAGAATCATACNATATGCAGAATCCATCAACTCACATGTAAGAAACTCATTTCAGTTCATTGAGATCATAAAGAAACAAAACTTACAGCCCAGCGATCCACTAGTGAGCTTCGATGTCATATCCCTCTTCACCCAAGTGCCTATAAAAGAAACCTTGACAGCCATCTAAAACAAATACAACCCTCCCAAGCACACCCTAGATTTAACCAATCACTGCCTATCCAATACATACTTCACTTTCAATGGACAAAAATACAAATAAATAGAAGGAGCACCCATGGGATCACCCCTCTCACCTGTCATTGCAAACTTCTACATTGAACACTTTGAAACACAAGCTCTAGAAAAATATGATCACAAACCCAAACTCTGGCTCAGATATGTAGATGACACCTTCATAATCTGGCCACACAGGAAAGAAAAACTGAACAACTTCCTCACACACCTCAACAGCCTACACATAAAAATACAATTCACCATGGAAACAGAAGCTAACAATCAACTTCCCTTCCTAGATGTCTTAGTATACAAAAAATCCAATGGTTCCCTAGGACACACCATCTANCTCTAGGGCACACCATCTACCAGAAGAAAACACATACAAACCGCTATCTACATGCACTATCACACCACCACCCAGCACAGATCAATTCCGTAGTTGACACTCATCTCCAGAACAAAATGCTTAGCCGACGAACAACACCTAAAAACTGAACTTACTAACATACTAACAGCCAATGGATTCCAAAGAAAGATTACCCACCTAATCCAAAGAGAAACCCCAACCAAAATCCAAGACAGAGAACAAGAGAACGGCAAAGCCCTCCTCCCATATATAAAAGGCACTGCAGACAAAATCAGCAAGATCCTCCAAAAACACAACATTAAGACAGCATTCTGCACAAATAGAAAAATATCCACCATCCTAAGAAACCTTAAAGACAGAATCAAGTTAGAAAACCAAAAGTATACGAAATCCTATGAACCACCTGCCCCAACACAAACATCGGACAAACCAACAGAAGAATTAGTGCATGCATTGAAGAACACAAGAACTCAATCAAAAAAGAAGAACCGACCTCTTCCCTGGTCCAGCACCTCAAAGCNCCATTTGGAAACCCACCCTCATTAACAAATGAGTACCTAACATGAAGAATGACACCAGACCCACACCCACAAAGGCCACACAAGATGCTACCACCACACTTCCACGTAGAAAGCAGATTCACACCCACACAGATGATGAGACACGACCACGGACCAGAAGCCGTACCACAGCTGCATCACTACCCGCTTCAAACCCCTCCGACCCATACATGAAGCAAACTGACACCCAACATGAAGATGTGGCACGACCACGAACGCGAAGCCAAACAACAGGATCACAGCTCACCAGCTCAAATCCCCTGACAACTAAGACTAACCTGAACACAACCAAGCCCCCATCTGAACAGAACAGACCCCCAGCCAATCAGAATACAGCCAGCGCCCCAACCAATGAGAACACACCCCCACCCAATCAGAACACAGCCAAGCCCCCACCCAGGCAAGTCGCACTCCCACTGGCAGTTAAAAGAAAAAACAGCTGCAAGCTCACATTACTCCAAGACGCACAAAGCCGAAGACACAAGCCTGAAGACGGCAAATGAGATTTCGTCAAAACGTCACCAAAATACTTCCAATTTTAGGCGGGAGAAAACTTGAATAACCAAAGATAGATAGATGATAGATAGATAGATAGATAGATAGATAGATAGATAGATAGATAGATAGATAGGCACTTAAAAGAAAAAAATGTAAAATTTAGCCGTGCAGTATTTTCACAGTTTTATATGTGCAAATATTTATTTTTTTCTTATGGGAGCTATGGGAAAAGACTTGGCAGAATATTAATATATAGTAAATAAAATTATAGTTATATATAGTTATAGTTATATATAGTTACTATATAGTTTTATACATACACATACACACACACACACACACACACACACACATGTATGCATATACCGAGATATACACACGCACGCACACACACACATATATATATATACATACATACATATACCATACATAAGTACATACATGCATACATACATACATACATACATACATACATAAATTTATGGGCAAGCTTGGCTTATCTGCAATGTTCAGCAATCAATTTAGCAATCAACTTAATGTGGTTAAGGAAATTCCAGTGATGGGATTCATCTGGTTCGCACCAGTCCTGACAAACTTTTTGTTAACTTACCCACCCCTTCTATCAAAGTGGATCCTGAGCATTGTGCTGCAATGGAGAAACAGGTAATGGAGGCCTGGCACTAGGGAAGGAGAAAGTCACTTTTCCTCTTTCTTCTCCCTGCTCCTCCATCTTCCCACATGCTGGCCACTCTATTGCCCATTTCTCCATTGCAGCGCAGCACCCAGGATCCATTTTCATAATGTGTGTGTATGGGAGGGGGGTAATTTAATAACTGGTCCACCCAGGGTCAGGTTAACTGTCGTGGGAGGCTCATCCCATCTGTGCGGACCCTGGAGGAGGAGGATAGGTCATGCCTCCCACGGCAGCAAACCTGATCCTGGATGAACCGATTGTTAAATTATTTGAATCCCACCACTGGGTAGTTCCCATATATAAGATTCCTTGACTTATCACCACAATTGAGCCCAAAATTTCCATTCCTAAGCAAGAGTGTTGTTAAATGAGTTCTATCCCATTTTGCAACCATTTTTTTTGCAACAGTTGTTAAATGAAACACTGCAGTTGTTAAATTAGTAGCACGCTTTGTTAAGTGAATCTGGCTTCCCCACTGACTTTGCTCGGCAGAAGGTTGCAAAAGATGATCACATTATCCCAGGACACTACAACCATCATAAACACATCATCGTTGCCAAACATCCAAATGATTATGTGATCATGGATAGGGGTGCTACAATGGTTGTAATGTGAAAAATGTTCATAAATCATTTTTAAAATACCATTGTATAAATTCAAATAGTCACTAAACAAATGGTTCTAAGGTGAGAACTACCTACAAAGCTTTGCTGGCTGAGGAACTCTGGGAGTTGAAGTCCACAAGTCTTAAAGTTGCCAAGGTTGGAGACCTCTGCTCTAAATGGTTTCTCACAATCACAGAAAGTAAAAATTTTAAATATTTTTTAGAAAACTTTCCATTAAGGTTATTAAACATTGTTCAAAGCCAGCACTCAGGCTACATATTAGGGTATTTAAACCTCATTAACTAAACTACAGAGCCTAAGAATATTTTTCCTTAAAGTAGAAAATTCATGCAATCACATGAAATATTTTCCTATTAGAATATTTATCTTCAGAAACAAATCTGGCTATGTATAATCTAAGATTCCAGAGGTTCTAGATGGATTTCTTCCTCAACAGTATTTTTTTTTCCTTCTTCATGAGCCAAGACCAGATCAGATTGTCACAAAGGAAAGAACAATGAATCAACAACCAAATCAGAGATAATGTACCTTAAAAAAAAACAGCTGGATTGGGGAATACAAAACTTGAGAAAATGCCTTGGGAAGCATTATTGGACTAAAATATATTGCTTGTTTATATCACTGCAGGTAACTTTCACTTGTCATTGTTCAAGTTTTCCCACAAGTGACTGTAGGCAGTTAACTATTACCTCTTCATGCAGACATTTCTTTTAAGCAGACAGGTTTTTTTAGAAATTTGGGAAGGCTGCCTTTCACAAATAACCAGTTGAAGGCAACTGGCAATGACACCTGTTGTGTATGTATATAAGTTATAAAGTGTAAGCTTGGAGTAAGTGCAGGGTTCTGGCCCTGCACTTAGGATTGGCTGTTAAGTGGCTGGACCAGATTGGCCCGTTCCGGGGAATCCGATTGGCCCTTAACAGAGAGTTCCTATTGGTTATAAAAGCTAGTGTCCCAGCTTGTTATTGGTTTAAAGTTACAAGGGTTGCCTATATAAGGCGGGGTTTATTGCTGTTATGCAGTGAAGTCACAATGTAAATAAAGAGCTGAAGTTCACCGTTCAGAGGCTTTTCTCCATCCATTCTGACCCATGCTCAATACTTGACACTGGCGACGAAGGTGGGATTTGGAGACGCCTGAACCGATGGAACCAGGAAGAAGCACCGAGCACGTGACAGACAGCGCCAACAACGGAACCATGTCCGGCGGCATCATACCACCAGCTCCATTCGATCCGACGCAAGAGGACTGGGAGTCCTACATGGATCGCTTCCAAATGTTCTTAGAAACGAACAACTTAAAGGACGCCACACCAGGAAAAAAACGGGCGGTGTTCCTAACGCATTGCGGTCCAACCATATTTAAGATGGCTAAAGCACTAGCCAAACCCCGAGATGTGAAGGCCTTGAGTTGGGACGACCTCGAACCTATCCTGAGAGGCCACTACGCTCCAACCGTGCCTACGCTCGTGAGATGCCACAAGTTTTATCAAAGGAGCCAGCGAAAGGAAGAAAGCGTGGCCGACTTCGTAGCAGACCTCCGAAATTTGGGAGGCCTCTGCGGATTCACCGATTTAGAAGAGGCACTGAGAGATCGAATAGTTCTGGGACTAGATTCACCAGGCCTTCAAAGCAAGCTGATGGCGAAAGGCGACATCAGCCTTGCCGATGCTGTCGCAGATGATGCTGCAGCGGAAGCCACTAAGAAATCTGCTGCACAATTGCGCCGAAACCGTACTCCAGCCCAAAAACAGACAAGCGACCTTTTATCCAAGTCAGAAGGGCATCTTTAATAGACCCACCACGAGGACCTCTCTTCATCGTCAGACAGCGATGAAGAAGGGGTCCACCGGCTGCGGTCTGACCGGGACCATCGTCCAAAGCCCCTACGCCCTTGCGCTGGCTGTGGAGCCGACCATGCTAGGTCCGAATGCAACTTCCGCGACGCACTCTGCTACGAGTGCGGGAAACGAGGCCACATCGGGCGGGTCTGCCGCAGTTTGCCAGGACCCAGCCAGGCCTCAAAAGGGGCTAACTACCGCCAGTCGACAGGAAATCGTCCTGTAAGGCGGGCGCCAGTAAACCACTCCCACAGAAATCCAGCTTTGCAAAAAGAAGAGGCTCACCATACTATCACTATCAGTCACACCTCAACCTTGGACACTAAGAAAATCCGAGTCATGGTAGCCATCGAAAACCAGCCTTGCCACATGGAGGTCGACTCGGGATCGTCCCTCTCGATGGTGTCGTGGAAGACATTCAAGCAACTCATCCCCACAATTCAACGCCAAGACCTCCGTTTCCAACGACTCATCCTCAAGGACCGCCAGGGGAATCGAATCCCCGTCGTCGGGTCCTGCTGAGTCCGAGTTTCCTTCAAGAAACACACAGCGTACTTACCTTTAACGATCATCGATAGGGATAGGCCTAGCCTACTGGGCCTCCAATGGTTCGCGCCACTTGGCATTGAAGTGGCCGGTGTAAACCGAGTCAGTGGTTGTGACTGGGAGGAAGACCTAATCTCTGAGTTCAGTGACGTCTTCGCAGACAGCTTAGGCGAGTACAAGGGGACCCCGATTTCATTTAGCCTAGATCTTAGAATAGTTCCCATTCGTTTGAAGCCCCATCGAGTTCCGTTTGCCTTAAAACTGAAAATCAACGAACAACTCGACAGACTGATAGCTCAGGGGGTGTTGAAGCCCATCGATCACTCCCCTTGGGAAATCCCTATTGTAACACCCATTAAGCCAGATGGGTCAATCCGAATTTGTGGGGACTACCGGGCCACCTTGAACCACGCCCTGCAGCAGAACGCGTATCCAGTTCCGGTGGTGCAGCACCTCCTCCATTCCCTGGGGGGCGGGAAAGTTTTTGCTAAATTGGATTTAGCTCAAGCATATCAGCAACTACCAGTAGATGAAAAAACGGCACAGGCCCAAACTATTGTGACGCACCGCGGTGCCTTTAAATGTACCCGGCTGCAATTCGAAGTTAGTGTAGCCCCGGGAATCTTCCAGAGCCTTATGGAAAGGTTATTGCAAGGAATTAAGGGCGTGGTCCCCTATTTTGANTGATAGCCAGGGCATTCACCCTACCGAGAGTAAATTAAAGGCGATCAAAAACACTCCCAGGCCATGAAACAAGGCCGATCTTCAGGCATTCCTAGGCCTCATCAATTTCTGTAATGTATTTTTACCGCACAAAGCAACTGTCGCTGAACCGTTACACTGATTATTAGATAAAAAAGCAATGTGGGTATGGGG
>BHEV01012574.1:0-24403 GCA_004319985.1 Emydocephalus ijimae
CTCTCTCTCTCTCTCTCTCTCTCTCTCTCTCTATATATATATATATATATATATATATATATATATATATATATATATATGACACCTGAATATATATGACACCAAATATATATCGATCTTTGGTTATTCGGGTTTTCTCCCGTGTAAGATTGGAAGTATCTAGGCAACATTTCGATGAAGTCTCATTCATCATCTTCAGGCTTGGTCTTCAGCTNGTTGGCTGTGTTCTGATTGGCTGGAGACATGTTCTGTTCAGGTGGGGGCTGAGCACAACCATTGTGCTCACAACCAACATTCTCCCCCATTATTTTCCTCCCCCAAAACTAAGCCCAGCCACATAGTTTTGTAGCAAAGCAAGGGTATCGAGCTAGTAGTTAGATAGATTTGATTTTTTTTTACATTTTATTTTATTTCTGATGTCTTTCCAGAGCAATCTTGCCAACAGAAATATAGTCCATTTCTCTCAATAAATACAGAAGAGCCATTCATGAACAGTTTTCTAGATGAGTCTAAATCTAATCCATGGCATGGCTGCCTGTATTGACTGTATTTGGTTGCCTCAGCAAGTTTTTTAAAGTCAAAAAAATCCATTTCTTTTCAGCTGCAACTTAATAACATATACCTTTTATCTGCTTTTTGTATGCAAATCATTTTAATCAATTCAGTTTCATTTGCATCTTTTTTCAGCTTTTAATACAGCTAGACAATTGGCTGTATGTACCTGCATCTAATTGTTTTCTCAAATAATTAACCTTTAAAATGGGAATGTTTCTTAGGATAGTGCAGTATAAAGAACTGGAGGCAGAAAAGTGGGTTTTTCTTCCAGTCTAATCTTCCTTTAGCAGAAGTTGCCCGAAATTTAGGGTTACTTTCTTTTTGAGTAAACAGATTGTTAAGTTCTGCACATGGGTGCAAGGAACGGAGAGGAGGCAGTGAACAGTGAACTTCAACTCTTTACTAATCTTCGTGAACAGAGCAAAAACCTGGGGCAGCAGCAGCCCTTTTATAGGGCAGGCTGCTGACCTATTAACCAATGAGAACATGGAAGTATTAAACCCTTGAACCAATGAGAGTGGCTCATTAACAGCCAATCAGATTCTCCAGAATGGACCAATCCGATATCGCTATTATCAGCCAATCAGAAGTTCAGGATTAGAACCCTGCTTTTTCTTTAAGCTTTGATAAACTTTATTTAAGCATTTTTATTCGTTCATAACACCCCTTCCCCCCAGGTTCCATTTGAGGGGTGCGGTGACATAATCTCTAAGATATGTGGGTTGTTTTAACCGTCTATTAGATTTGCGCTGTCCCACCGGTTCCTGTCTGTAGTCCAGCTTCGGTGGGACATTTTTGGACATATCTGGTACTGGCGGTTCCTCATTCTCACTGGACGACTCGGTGCCACTAATTCTGTTGTTGTTGTTGTCCTCCGATCTTAGCAGGCTAGCCTCCATTGAGGTATTCCTCTGTAGTGAGGACACACCCCTCCCTGATTCTTCTTCATTAATCGCGCCCGATCGCTGACTTCCTTCACTTCTGCTTTCCACCATCTCGAATTCGGTTTCTTCGACATCCCCCCCCCTCAGTTTGGGAGTCACAGGAGTCGTGGGAACTGGGTTGTAGCCTAGAGCGAAGCTGATCTATATGGCGCTTCCATATTTTTCCATCGCAGGTTTGCACACGGTACGAACTGGGCCTGGTGGTTTGAATTATGGTTGCTTCGATCCATAATGGTTCGGAGAAGTTTTTAGCGAAAATTAAGTTGCCTACCTTGATTCATGGCATTTCCCACTGGATCCGCAGGGTTTCTCTGGCTCGTAGGAAGGGTGAAGCCGGTCGAGGTGGGAACGGAGCTTGCATCCCATCAATAGTTCAGCTGGCGTCTTGTTGGTGACGCTGTGCAGAGTGATGTGTTGGAGTAGGAGTATTCTGTTTATTTTTTCATCAATGTCCCCATAGTCCATTTTATGGAGAGTTTCTTGAACAAATTGTACCATGTGCTCGGCCCTGCCATTAGCCGCAGGGTGTACTGGTGAAGTTAGCGCATGGCGGATGCCCCGATCCGCTAAGTATTGTTCAAACGCCAGGGCGGTGAACTGGGTCCATTGTCAGAGACCAGGACGTCTGGCAGTCCATGCGTTGCGAATAGCCTGTTCAATTTTTGGATGACGGACTCCGTTGTAGTATTCTTCATTTCGTGGATCTCGAGCCAGTTGGAATAGGCATCCACTGTTAGGAGGAATGTATGTCCTTTAGTAGGTCCCGCAAAATCAACGTGGATGCGGGACCACGGCCCCCGGGGGGTTTCCCATTCTGTTGGAGTTGCTCTAGGTGGGGCACTGCTGACTTCTTGGCACTTTAAGCAAGTCTTTACCCAGGCTTCGATTTGTTTGTCGATGCCCAGCCACCATGCGTAGCTTTGTGCCAGCGCTTTCATACGCACGATGCCGGGGTAACCGTCATGCAATGTTTTCAATACTGCTCGTTGTAGCCACTCTGGGACGACGACTCTATCTCCCCATAGGATGCAGCTTTTTTGCGAAAACAGTTCTGTTTGCCAGTTTCTGAAAGGGGTGAAATCGTCAGAGGTTTGTTCTATTGGCCATCCTCTTTCGACCCAGCTAAGAACTCGCGATAAGACAGGATCTCATTTTGTTTCAATTGNCTTAGTGTTTCAATCTGGAGTGTCGTAAGGGTTGGAGCTGGGTCATCGACGGTTTCCGGAAGTGGGGCACGGCTCAATGCATCAGCGTGGGGAATGGCTTTTCCCGGGCGGTATTGTAATTTATAGTTGTACGCAACTAAAAACTCCGACCAGTGAGTCATTCTAGATGACAATATATAGGGGGTTGGCTTGTCTCCCGCTATAATCCCTAACAACGGTTTGTGGTCGGTAACAATAGTAAAAACTCGTCCATACACATATTCATGAAACCGTTTCACAGCAGATACAACAGCAAGAGCNACATGTAAATGTTAAAGGCAGAGTCTCGTTATACTGCATTAAAACAGCATCTGAGGTAGGTAAGTTTTTCACTTGTTGGAATGCGTGCTCCTAGCGGTGTCCCCAGACCCAGGTTGCTTTTTTGTCAAGAAGTCTATGTTGGGGCTCAGCTACGGTCGCTTTCTGGGGCAAGAAGATGTTGTAAAAGTTAATGAGCCCCAGGAAAGCTTGGAGATCAGTTCTATTTCTGGGTCTTGGGGTGTTTTTGATTGCTCTCAGTTTGCTGTTAGTTGGGTGGATGACCTGTTTATCGATTAGGTACCCCAGGAACTCTACTTTGTCTGTACACAGTTGACATTTATTTTTTTTAACCTTAAGGCCAGAGTCTTTAAATTTCTGGAGAACCAATTTAAACCGCTTTTCTAGTATTTCTCTATTCGGGGCAGCGATTAAAACGTCATCAAAGTATAGAATGACCCCTTTTATTCCCTGTAATAGTCTCTCCATCAAGCTCTGAAAAATCCCTGGGGCTACGCTAACTCCAAATTGGAGTCAGTTGTACTTAAAGGCACCTCAGTGCATAACAATCATCTGTGCCTCTGCAGTTGTTTTATCTCCAGGCAGTTGTTGGTAGGCCTGTGCTAAATCCAATTTAGCGAAGACTTTTCTGCCCCCCCCCCAAGGAATGGAGAACGTGTTGTACCACCGGTACCGGGTAAGCGTTCTGTTGAAGAGCGTGATTAAGGGTAGCCCGGTAGTCCCCACAAATCCTTAACAATCCATCCGGTTTGATGGGTGTTACAATTGGGGTTTCCCAACGAGCGTGGTCAGTTGGTTTTAAAACACCCTAGGGTATTAACTTATCGAGCTGCTCGTCAATTTTTGGTTTAAGAGCAAAAGGTACCCGACGAGGCTTAAGGCGGATGGGGGCTACTTCAGGGTTAAGGTTAAATGATATTGGGGTCGCCTTGTACTCGCCTAGTCCGTCTGCGAAAACGTCCTGGAATTCCTGGACGATGGCCTCCTCCCAGTCGTCGTTTCTGGTTTGGTGAATGCCGGCTACCTCGATCCCGAGTGGGGCGAACCATTGAAGGCCCAACGAGCTAGGCCGGTCACGGTCAACGACAGTCAGTGGCAATGACGCAGTACAATTTTTGAATGATACTTGGACTTGGCTGGATCCAACGACTGGAATTCGGTTCCCCTGATAATCCTTGAGTATGATTCTTTGGGCTCTGAGGTCTTGACGCCAGATGGCAGGGATTAATTGTTTAAAAGTCTTCCAGGAAACCATCGAGAGGGACAATCCTGAATCGACTTCCATCACACAAGGCCGGTTTTTGATGGCGGCCTTCACTCGGATCTTCTTTGCGTCTAGCGATGAGGCGTGACCGATTGTAATGGTTTGGTGTGCCTCTTCTCCTCTCTATAAAATAGCCGGTGTTTTGTTTCTGTAGGAGTGGTTGTTTCATTGGCAGTTCAAATGTTCCCGACTCACAGGGCGATTTCCTGTGGTCTGGCGGTAGTTGTTTCCCCTCTGAAGTGGGCTGGGTCCTTGCTTGCTTCTACAGACCTTTCCGATGTGGCCTCTTTTCCCACAGAAATGGCAGAGCGCATCGAGGAATTTGCAGTCTGATCGCGGGTGGTTTGCCCCACAACCCGCGCATCGGTGTGGTAGTCTTTGATTTCGCTGGTGGCATTGGTCATGTTCAGACTGGAGCCGGTTGACCTCCTCATCACGTTCTGATGGCGATTTGAGGTCCTCGTAGTGGGTCGCTGTTGTGTGCCTCTCTAGGCGAGGTGAGGTATCGCTAGCGAGTTGGCGGAGCGGTGCGTTGGTGCGGCGCATTCGGGCAGCCGACTTCCTGGTTGCTTCTGCTGCAGTAGCGTCTTTGATGACATCAGCAAGGTTGATGTCCCCTTTTGCCATGATCTTGCTCTGTACCGTCTGGTCATCTAATCCCAGAACTATTCGGTCTCTCAGAGCTTCTTCGAGGTCTGCGAACTCACAGAGGCCTCCCAGGTTCTGGAGATCCGCGATGAAATCTGCAATGCTCTCTCTCTTCCGCTGGTCCCTCTGGTAAAATTCATGTCTTCGGACAAGCGTTGGTATGGTGGGTGCATAGTGCGCCCATAGAAGGGGCGCGAGGACATCCCAGTCCATGGTTTTCACCTCAGCCAGTTTCGCTGGTGCCTTGGCCATCTTAAAGACGGCAGGCCTGCAATGGGTCAGGAACACTGCTCGCTTTTCCCCTGTAGTGGCATCCTTCAAGTTGTTGGTCTCCAGAAATATCTGGAAGCGGTCTATGTATGAGTCCCAGTCTTCTTGTGCCGGGTCAAATGGAGCGGGTGGTATGGCGCCTCCGGACATGCTTCCGTTGTCGATGTGCCTTCAGCCACGTGCTCTGTTTGGTGCTCTGTAGTGTTCAGTCAGCTCTGATGTCTCCGTATCCCATCCTCATCGCCAGTGTTAAGTTCTGCGCATGGGTGCAAGGAACGGAGACGAGGCAGTGAACAGTGAATTTCAACTCTTTATTAATCATCATGAACAGAGCAAAAACCTGGGGCAGCAGCAGCCCTTTTATAGGGCAGGCTGCTGACCTATTAACCAATGAGAACATGGAAGTACTAAACCCTTGAACCAATGAGAGTGGATTGTTAACAGCCAATCAGATTCTCCAGAACGGACCAATCCGATATCGCCATTATCGGCCAATCAGAAGTGCAGGATTAGAACCCTGCTTTTTCTTTAAGTTTTGATAAACTTTATTTAAGCATTTTTATGAATTCATAACACAGAATATGTTCTTTTTTTATTGACAAAGCTATCCATGATACTCACATTCTTCTTCTTCTCTCGTGTCACTACACTTTTCCCAGCCACTGTAGAACACAGGCTCTGGCACATGGGGTGTAATCGTGGAGATCATGTGATGTACAGGGTTGTGGTAGCAGGGTGCAGTTTAATAGGTGTTCCATTGTCTGGGGAGCCTCCCCGCAGTCTCATTCTATGGATCCATCATAGAAGGAGGCCATAGAAGGAGCGTTCACATCGCGGTCCCTGTCAGGTACATGTTTACCTGCGAATCCTTCTACCACGCTACACCAACCTATCACCAAACATGGAGACTCGTAACCTGGTTCAAGATGTCGGTAGAAGTCAGTGTCGTAAGCATGGGTCCTTTTCAGGACCGGCACTGACAATCATATCTGCCAACATTGAAGGCCTTTCAGGAGCCAAGCAACATCTCCTGGCTGATATCTGTACCAGAAATCAATGTGATGTACTGTGCCTACAAGAGACACATCGAGGAGACACTAACATCCGTCCAAGAATCCCAGGCATGACTCTTGTAGCTGAAAGACCTCATGATAAGTATGGGAGTGCCATTTTCATACTCACATTGAAAACATAATTGTAATAAATCTTTTAATACACAACTTTCTGCAGTCTAAAGTGTTTTGCATGAATTTTAATTGAAAATGATGGCCACTAGATTGGTTGTGAATGTGTTTATGCGGGCTTGATTGATTTTAACCTAGGTTTGTTTTGGGTTAAGCATATGCCAACGCAGCCTGTCTGGGTAGTTTCAAATGTAGCACACTGTCCAAATCCAGAAAATGGGTCAATTCAATAATCTATTTAAGGTTTGCATGAAAGCAATCACTGCCAACTGGGAGAAAAAATATGGATGCTTTTTAAAAAATGGCAATACCTTGGCATTCCTTGCCTAGAAGACAAGAACAAAGAAGCCAACAGATGTATCCATGGGATAGGTAGAGGTTTCCAGAAGCGTAAGTGGTGATCTCTTGAGACAGCTAAAATGATTATCAAACTATGTCGTAAAGAAGAAAATCATTCAATATATGCTTGGGGAGTTATTGTATCTAGTATAACTAATTGAATTGAATTTTAAATAAAATAAGGAGATTTATATTATTTTGTTCTGCCTCCTCCCCTCCCCTTTTATTTGAATTTGGCTCCAAATCACTCAATTGGAACACTTTACATAAGCTTGCATTTCTCCTTGGAGCAATCACAAAGAGCAAAAAAAAAAAAAAAATTGCTAAGATACTAGTGATCAAAGAAAATAAGAAATTCACTTAATCTCCTGCAACCATTGTTCTACATAGTTTAATATTTTGTACTGACCGGGAGTGAATCTTACTAGTCACACTTAAAGTTCTTAAAGACTGAATTTTTTTTTCCCTCTATGTGGAAAGTGCACACATTATCACTAAGCTGTAGCATTTCCCTTTTTATTGTGCTCTCAGTCTAGTACGGTGTTTCTCAACCTCAGCAACCTGAAGATGTGGGGACTTCAATTCCTAGAATTCTAGAATTATCTATTTCTGTTCAAATCAATCTCAATACAATGAGCGGCATCTTAACATGAACCTCCTAATATCTTTTCTGCAATGTTGCATGATGTAAAAGTATCATTCCCACCTACTATGAGTGATTTAAGACAAAAATCTAACAATTTGGCAGTTTTGGGATAAAAAAGAAGTTTTTAAAGAATGGCCTCCAATGATCACAATGTTGTCCAGCTCCGGATTAGAAGACAGAAATGTCAGTTATTAAATCCATTTTCTGCTTCAGTGTTTCCCAAATATAGAAAAGTAAATAAGTGTTTTGGTTCTGTACAGACACAAAGCAGATTCTTTTCCGCTGCTTCTGAATCTTAAGGAAGATTCCGTTTTAGTTTTGATTCCTTCAGAAAAAAAAAGGTGCTTTACCTCACAGAGCCAATGGGTCTTACAAAATAGTCAAATTGGATTCACAGTATTATGAGGCCTGGCACTTATGCTTAATTATAGCACTGGATATGCATCAATAAAATATGAGACAGGTTTTGTAGCCTGATTAGGCGTTCTTTCCTTTGCACGTTGAATCAAAGATAAGAATATTTCCATGTTCCAGAATTAAGCTTTCAACATAAAATTTGCGTGACTCTGATTGAGAATCTGGAATTTGCTATAGTAGTGCTGGGCCAGGCCGGTTTGTTATGGTACAGAGTTACCTTTGGACAGCTAAACTGGAGAAACACAGTCTGGATTTATCCATAGGAAATGTTCAAGAGTAACAGAGAAGCTGTAGCCTACTGTCTTCTGGGGAAAACAACAGAGCCCAGTCATAGAAGAAGAAGCTGCAGAGAACTTTTCTTCTTTTCTCTTGGTTATTTTATTTTGTTATTTTAATTTTATTGGCTGCCCATCTTACCCCCCATCTTCTGAGTGGCTTACAGTCATAACAATATGTCTATACGTATATCTGAAACATAAATAAATTAAAATAAACATTAAAGTAAAATGCTAATTTAATGTCTGATTAAATTAAAATCAATCATTAAGATCTAAGGACATGTGAGGATGGCAGGGTGGAGTGGGGTGTGTGGGATCTTGTTGTTACTCAATCAACCACCTCCACTATACTGTTCCCCCACTGGGGCCTCAAGCCAATTGACAGAGCCACATTTTTAGGACTGTACAAGAGGATAGGAAGGTTAGGGCCAACATCCCAATGGAGGTGGGGATGTGTGGAGATGTTCCAATATGTTATTGGCTTAATGGGGCACTAGATTAAGGATGCTTGCTTTATTTTGATGTTGCTTGAAATTATGGCAAGATCCAGAGATCCAGTGTTGAATAGTAGTTGGAATCCAGTATTAGTAGTTGAAATCCAGTATTGCAAGCAAATTCTGCCCACAGCCTAGAGTTGGATCCTAATGGGGCTCAAAGTTGACTCAGCCTTTCATTCTTCCAAGATCAGTAAAATGAGGGTCCAGATTACTGGGGGCAACATGCTGACATTGTAAGCAGCCCAGAGAGTACTATAAGTCACTATGGGTGGTATAGTGCTATTTGCTAAATGCTAGTGCTATTAAGGAACCAGGACTCATAAGACAATCCATCCTCACCCATTAAAGTTTAAAGGAAGTTTTTGATTGTCTCATCCCAACCAACTACACAGGATTGTCGCTGAAGTGTAAGGTGAAATGAACAACAGCAACAAATGTTGGGAATATAAGATATCAATCTTTTAGAAAATAACATTGAAGGGTGTTTAGCCCTCTGCATATCTATCTGTCTATCTGCCTCTTTGGGACAGCTCCCCTGAATTTGTTTTGTCTATTTTTATGAGAACTCATAATTTGAGCCAGGAGGTTCTGATTTCTGAAATTCGAAATTAAGATTTTGCTTAATAGCATAACCATGTATATTGTACTCTATATGGTATTACAGTACAGGTAGTCGTCGACTTATGACCACAATTGAGCCCGACATTTCTGTTGCTAAGCGAGACAGTTGTTAAGTGAATTTTGCCCCATTCGACAACCTTTCTTGCCATGTTTCTTAAGAGAATCACTGCAATTAGTGTCAGGATACTGGCTGTTACTCCAATTAAATCATGAGCCTTGAGCCACACTCCCAAAACTAAAAAAGATTTATTTGAAGTTAACATTCTACATCCGGCATTCCCCTGGGCATAGCCAACTCTGAGATACATAATCCACTGTCACCCTTGATCCTGCTCCACCCCCGGGTGTATCATCCAACGAAAAACATCCATAGCCAAGAGTCATCAATCATACTCTCCAATTAGAAAGTTGACAGTCAGTTAGTAACATGGTTGTTAAATGAATCTGGCTTTGCCAGTGAGTTTGCTTCTCAGAAGGTCTCAAAAGGTGATCTCATGACCCTGGGACACTGCAACCATCATAGAATAGAATAGAACGGAATGGAACGGAACGGAACAGAACAGAACAGAACAGAACAGAACAGAACAGAACAGAACAGAACAGAATATAATTCTTTATGGCCAAGTGTGATTGGACACACAAGGAATTTGTCTTGGTGCAATCATAAATATGAGTTAGTTGCCAGGCATCTAAATTTCCATCATATGATCACAGAGACGCTGCAAAGTCATAAAGGTGAAAACCAGTTATAAGTCACTTTTTTTAGTGCCGTTGTAACTTCAAATGGCCACTCAATGAACTGCTGTAAGTTGAGAACTAGCCATATACAATATCTTAAGCTATAATACATGACACAGTTACTAGTGCATTCTGGGCTTCATAGACTCTGCTTTTAGCCATGTATAGAATATCACTGAGGATGTTCTTCCTTCAGAAGGCAGAAGATGTGCTAAACCATGCATTTGACTTGGATGCCATTTGCATTAGATAATTCATCACTTAAATTGCATATTTATTACCGTTATTAGTTATTATAGAACTAATAGAAATGCTAATATTTTAAAGCAATGTCTTGAACTGCTGCGAATGTGAATAAGAAATATGTCATATAGTGACAGTAAGCAGTGAATAAGGAGCGTTTTTAATTTTCCTTGTGGAGTTCCACCAGTGACCTTTTGTTAAAGGGACTTGCTTATTCCTCTCTCCTGCTCACATCAAAGCAAGAGCATCTATTTTGTGAAATGCCAGAGGTCGTGGATATTTGTTTATTTTTAAGCAGACTTAGAGGCACCCAGACGCTGTCAGAGGTTTCTGTATAAACTTGCAGCCTCTTCTTTCTTGTAAATTCTATGATTCTGTCCTGAATTACTTCATTAAATCAAAGCTAATATTGAAAAGCAGGAACAGTAAAACAAGTTAATAATTATATACCCAAACTGGCCCATTACGAAAAAGTAAGAAATATAATAACAGTTTTATTTATAAACACTTCAAGTTGAGCAGTTTGAGTTTGGTGCCTTCCTTTTCATATACAGATGATGAAATCAGGCTAAGATAGGAACTTAATATACTATTCTGCCCTTCCTCAAATATATAAATATGTAAAATTATTTTTGGATTGTCTAGTCTGGTGCCACTTAGCAATTAATTTAAGCTTAGCTGAGCAGGACAGCTCCCTATACATAGAATGGCAGTATAAACATTACAGTTAAAATTAAATATGAATCTGCATTGCAGTTTAACATACTGTAGCTGCATCTGGCGAGGCAGGATTAATACTTCTCATGCTGTATTATTATTATTACTATGGGATGATTAAATATGTATTGATATGTATAATCTGCCAACAAGAAATATTTAACCATGCATTTTATAATAATGACTCTTGGTAGAACATAGAGGGTTAAAATAAAAAAAGCCAGGCTGTCACAAACAAGAGAGGTCAATCTCTTCTCCAGAGCAACTGAGGTCAGGACAAGAAGTAGCAGATGGGATTTTATTAAGGAGAGATCCAACCTAGAAATAAGGAGAAATTTCCTGACCGTGAGAACAATTAACCAATGGAATCCAGAAGTTGTGGGTACTCCATCACTGGAGATTTTTAAGAAGAGATTGGACCATCATTTGCTTCAACTGGTATAGAGTCTCATGCTTGAGCAGAAGGTTGGACTAGAAGACCTCCAAGAGCCCCTCCAACTCTGTTATTCTGTATTCTGCAAATAAACATCCAAAATGTGAAGCCCAGCATGTATGATGTAGAACAATCCAGCCAAAGTTAAGTTCTTTTTTGCTTACAGCCAAGAGACAGAATCTTGTCAGACTAAACCTTTAAACTTCACTTCAACAGAAGTTCCCTGGGAGATTTTAGGGAGTAACTACCCTAATTCCCTTCCTCTGTGTTTGGTCCAGCTCTGGGCTGTGTTGTTTCTTGTCTTTCCCCCACTTGGAAGGTGCTCCCTCCTGCTCCTTCACTGTAGTCCATCATATCACCCAGACATCACCCTCACACAAAATAATAGCATACAGTAACATACACCTGAGGTTTTAACATCATTCTGTTTTCAGTTAGAAAAGACATAGCCCAATTCCTAGTCCAAATGCCTCCAAGTACATCTGGGTCTACAATGCCTTACTGAAAACCAAAAAAGCTGGGGCCACCTAGATCTGAAGGGCACACTGTTCCATAGCGCGGAACCTGCAACAGAAGAAGCATGACTCCTAGTTTCACTAGAGGACATATTCTAATAAAAGAAACTTGGACATGTCAACCCTGACAATTCCGATGGAGCAAGCAGAAACTATAGAGACAGGCAGGCCCACAAATATTGTGGTCTTGTGCTCTATAGGTGACAAGCCATAGTTGAAAGTTGGAAGACTCTGCAGCTTGTAAAGTAGAGGTGACAAGAGGATGCATTCAATATTGCCCATCCTATTGCATTCTGGATGAATTGCAGCTTCCAAATGCTCTTCGAGAACGGTCGTAAGTACAACCCATTACAATGATCCAACTGAAGGGTGACATGAGTTATTGTGCTTAAGGTAGTAACAAGTTTAGTAGAACAAGTCATATAACTTTCTTTGAATATTAACTTTGCCTTTGCATAGCATATGAGGGGCCATAATTTAAAAAGAAGAGGGTGCAGCTAGACAAATTTCAATTTTTGTTGTACTGGTATTTAAATTTAACTAAGGCTGTACAGGGATGTAGATAGATATAGATACATATTCAATCAGGCATTTAATATTTTTCTCAGTCTGTCACATTAAAAATGTTAGCTTGGCAACAATTTTTGGAATTGTTCAAGAGCTTTTGTTCAACTGTGCTGCTTTTAAATGATTCAGCAGTCTGAAATTGTAAATTTTACACATTATACAATGTGATGGTTTAATGGATGCTTACTATAAGCTTCTTTGAGTAAAAGAAATAGCAAGGAACAAAAGGGAATAATTCAGAGGTGCACAAATTGAGGCCACATCTGGCTCCTGAAATGTTTTGGTGTTGCTAAGTATAAGGAAAGTATTAGAGTAGAAAGTATTCATTACAATCCAGATGTTGGAGAAGACTCCTTGGACAGGCAAGAAAACAAACAAATCAGCCCAGAGCTCTGAGTCAAGGCACAAATGTCCAGACTCAAATTATTCTACTTCAGACAATTGTGCGAATACGCAGCTCTCTGAAGAAAGCTCTGATGCTAGGAAGAGTAGTAAAAAGAGAGGACAAGAATAACTAGCAGCAAGGTGGATAGATTCAGGCCCGGTCTTCACCACTGGAGGACCTGAAAGACTAGCTTATTTTTTATTTATTTATTTGATTTGTTAATCGCTTACAAGATAATAGGTATAAGTATAAACATAGTTATGAATACATGAAATGGATACATATAAGAAAAATAAAAAGAAACAATAGGATAGGATGGTTAGGCACATTGGTGCGCTTATTCACGCCCCCTACAGACCTCTTAGGAAAGGGGTGAGGGCAATAGTAGACAGTCTAAGGTTAAAGTTTTTGGAGTTTGCTGAAGAAACTACAGAGTCAGGTAGAGTATTCCAGACATTGACCACTCTGTTGCTGAAGTCATATTTTCTACAGTCAAGTTTGGTGTGGTTTACCTTGACTTTGTCTCTATTATGTGCTCTTGTATTGTTATAGTTGAAACTGAAGTATTAATTGACAGGTAGGACATTGCAATGTATGATTTTATATACTATATTTAGATCGGACTGAAGACGGCATTGTTCTAGGTTAGAAATAGATCATTATGGGGAAAATATTTCTATGTGTTTACTAGAAGTCAAAAATGATTTGATGGTACTTAATCACTCATTCAATCATTACAAGAACTAATTCAATTCTGCCCAGTTTTTGTTTCAATCTATATATTTAAAACAAATACCATGCTTACATTTATTAGTGAATGTACAATAGTTCATAATTTGCCATATTTATGTGCCATTTTAACCAAGAACTATCATAAAGTTGAATAAGAAGATGAAGGATAACTTTGATTGGATCTGCTTGATTCAGTGTGTGTGTGCTTGTATATGTGCATTATTATATATGGTAGATAGTACAAATAAAAAAGCAAAAAATAATTAAAGAAACAACTTCTAATCTTCTTTACCCCAGCTACAGACCAATTCATTATTCCTTCACCCTCTTTAAGATTTCATCACACAGTTCCTCTGTATCCCATTTTCAAGCTTTTTAATCAGCAAATCCAAAAATTACCATTTCATTTCCCCCCCCCCATTTTCAGTAAAAAGTCCATAAAAGATTTCTAGTCTTTGAGAAATGTACTTGTGGTTCTGATATAATAAAGTTAAATTACTTTGCCTAAAGTGTGGATTCTGTTGAATTCTGCTCCATTTGTGTTATGAGATATCATATTATATTTTATGTACTGTAGATGGATATCAACATCTCTTTGGTAAGATAACAGCAGCCCTGTGGCAATTTAACCCATTTATTAGTGGAAGTAGTATTTTTTATTTTAAACAGTACTGGAGAGGGAGCACAGGTGAAAACTATATGAAAAGACTGGTGGTGAAATGGCTTCTATGTTAAAGAAGAAACACAATATTTAACGTAAAACAGGAAATGTGTCACCCCAAAAAGAAGTAAAAGGAAAATAGGGAAATAATTTGTATATTTTAACCAGAAAACAATAAAGCAGAGGTGCTGACATATGTGCCCTAAGATTTATTTTTCAGTCAAGGTGTTAATTATTCATGTGCTAATTTAACACCCCTGCTTTCCCCCCAATGGTCTTTTTAATCATTACATTTGATTTGGATTGGGACCTCTTCCAAATCAGAATATTTTAAACAGAGAACTACCCTTTGCTAAATGCAGCATGTGACCAGCCTATGGCAAACATGGTCTTTTCAAATATTTTTGCATCATATTTTGCATCACACTTGCAAGAGACATGTTCAATCTCTGGATGGATATAAGGACATACAAAGACAGAAATTATTTCCCCTCCCTTTTTGTGAATAAAGGTAATAGGCATGGAGAAATAGGCACAGTGAGCCCAAGACAAGATAACTCTAAAATTGCTGCATTGAATAAGACTCGTGCTGATTCCAGATAGTTGGAATGGAGAGAGTATTTGGCAGGGGTACAACTTCCAAAACTTATCCCCATAAGATTGAGCTTGTGAGTCTCACTTTTCCTATTGCATCCCAGTCTTCCATTCTTTTAGTCCTCTGCCCATTAGTGGGTTTACTTCTGCATTGGGAGCCTTCTCTTCTAATATAGTCTTGTGGCATGATTTTCTGTGGATTCTGGAGTCCAACAATACCCCTGAGGCTGAAAAGCTTGTTATATTGGTGAAGAGAAATGTAGTTTCCAAGGCAACAACAGAACTATAGACCTCTAAGGTGACTGAATTACAGTATTACCAGGCTTGTCATAACTGAACCTGAATCCAATGGAGACCAGTGTCTGCAGTTCCAGGCCTGAGCTCAGTAATAACCACCAAGGGCTATAGACCTGGTACCCCAACACAGACAGCCTGCCCAGGATAAGCTCAAGAAGCAATCATTATTACATACCAAGCCCTTGATTAATTGTCAAATTTTATATATTCTCCACATTTCCATTAACAATTGTATGTCTGACAGTCTTCATTTCTCAGGAAACAGGTGGAGGCTGGGAAGGATGGTCAAGCTCAAGGAGCATAGAAGAGCTCCGTTCCAAAAGAGGCTGGGATTGGAATTGCTGTTGCCTTGGCTCTGTCCAGGGTCCTGAAAAATTTGCAAATGCCCAGTTGTCTACTGTTACCATCTTCATTTGTGCCTAGCTATATACTGGATTTGTACCATTCTGCCATTTGGTTCTTCATTGCAGATTGGGAAATGATCAATTGAAGAGCTGAGCCTTGACTGAGCAAATTCAAATTCAAGTCAGCCTCTAGAAATGAAAGCTCATTTGGTGATTTTGAGCCAATCAGTTTCTCTCAGCCGGACCTGTAACATAAGTTCATTAGTCTGGGGAAAATGAGAAACTATTGATCTAATAAATAATTAAATGCACAGTATCTAACTCTTCACTATCTCTTCACTATCTAACTCTTCTAACTCTTCACTATGTGAAGAGTGGAATATGTGGAAGACACTGATTTGGGGTGATAAAGAGACCATAGAGTGAAAAATTTCAATTGAGAATCTTTTTACATGTATGCTCAACTATGCATGCATATATTAATGTTCAGATTTGTGTGGGGGGGGTATATTATGCAGTATTACTGGATATTATTCTTGAGCTGAAAAGTTTGCCCATTCCTGAACTAGATTTTAAAAAAATGTCAGATCAGTATCAGTGGTGGTGTGTAGATCCACTTCAAAAGAAGTGAGCCCAAGTTCATGTCTCCCTATTTATCTATATACTTATTTACATGCAATATTAGCTTTCTTCAACATGGCTTACCACAATAAGATCACAATCTAGCCACAATATAATACAATTTATCATAAAATAAAGCATTAATGAAATCCATAAATAGCACAGTGAAATCATTTGCTTCATTCTTAAAATCAAACCTATAACAGTTTAAAAACTTAGAACAGAGTAATAAATCTATTCAGGAAAGTGTCAATATTTCCCCAGGATCAACCAATTCATACACCCAAACCTATCAGGAGGCTGCCTAGACATAAAACATATGTTCACAGTAGTGGTGATATTCAAATCTTTTTACGACCGGTTCTGTGGGCGTGGCTTGGTGGGCATGGCAGGGGGAGGATACTGTAAAATCCCCATTCCCTCCCCACCCCACTAACCTTTTCCAGCTCCGTTCTCCTGTACAGGGCAACAAAAGAAGATCCAGCCAATCAGCTGGGGCTCCGATCAGCCGGGACTCAGGAGGCAGTGAATAGATGGAGGCGGGACCAACCAGAGGTAATATTTACCAGTTCTCCAAACTACTCAAAATTTCCGCTACAGGTTCTCCAGAACCTGTCAGAACTGGCTTAATATTACCTCGGGTTCACAGGTTGATTCATCAGACAAAAAGTAGCTGTGAGTTAGACCAGGGCTGTCAAAATCCTGGCCCATGAGTCGGAAAGGTCAAATGTTGGCCACGCCCATGCCCAGTTTAGTGAAGAAGGAAAAGTCCCATTACATATGATGCTGTCGTAACAACACAACTTTGACACCTCTGAGTTAGACCTTCTTGGAAGAAGCAGCCCAACTATAGATCTCCCACCTCAGGGGAAAAGCTATATTCTCTTAGATAACATTTATGTCCATTCAGACATTTGTAGAATAACCATTTATTCCAAAATCAAACTATCTTTTAGATGATGATGATGAAGAAGATGGAGATGATGATGATAATGAAAATGATGATTCTTGTCTTTTTGCACTTATTGATAATTTTGCTTTTTATTTCATTCAACAAACTTATTTTAATTAAATTATGTTGTTGTTTTATAAATTCATTTGGACTTCACCAGAAGGTATAGGAGTGGTGTAGAAAATAATTGAACAAACAAACAGATAGATAGATGACAGATAGGTAGGTAGGTAGATGATATACAGACAGATAGATGGATGGATGGATGGATTTAAGTAATTTTAATAAAAAACAGAGGAAATGAGGCATTATGAAATTAAGTATAACTTTTTTTAGAAAATGAAACAAAGAAGGAAAATTTTAAAAGGATAGAAACATGATGCTCTTGTAAAATTGTAGTTATCTGAACCACGTGCAGAATTTATGTGCAGTGCAAATACCTAAATCTGACTAGTTGTTGGGCTAAGGAGAAGCAGCTTTGACTAAAAGCAGACTTCATTTTCTATGCATTAAAGTGTTTTCTCTCTGTCAATTGTGTGCAGATATAATCATAACACAGTTGTCCAGTCCCGCCTACTAAATACTTCAGGAAAAAAAGAAGGGATATAGATGGCATTATATGAAGTTTAACTTTCAGAAAACAGCACTGAGATATGGCTGAACTATTTATGGAGTCCACACAAGAACACCATGACCTTTTCTCTATTATCCACAATGCAGGATTTGAAATAATGAATTTAAGTTACAGGAAGGGATATTGCCATTGGTGATAGTGGAAAACTGCTCACATCAAGGTCAAGATACGGAGGGTGGAGCTGGCGTCGTGATGATACGGCATGCGATCTTGGAGGTCTGAGATCGCTGCCGATATCTTTGTTCCTGGATGATCCAATTGGACCTAAACTATCCCTTCAGAGACAGTGAAAGTAAAGAGTGCATCCTGCCGATCCCAGGGATACCGCAAAGTCCCTGGTAGTTCCAGGAGAAGCTCTTCTTGCCAGCGGCAAAGAGGCAGCCATAAAAGCTGCTGAAGTTGGGACAGCTCCGAAACGGAAGAGAGCAGAAAGAGAAAGTGTGCCGGTTTGGTGAGAATGTTTTTTTATACTCTAAGCTTTGAAAGGACACCCTAAGGGAAACAAAGAATCTGTAAAAGTTTTGACAGAAGTGATTAAGCGGCAATTTTAAACAGGACTGTCAAAGTAATGTTTTGGGTTTTTTTCTCATTGCTGGATTTTTTATATACGATCTTGTATTTTGAAACTAGACTGGCTTTTCCATTCATATCTATTTATTTTTTCTTCTCCTTTTTGACTTTGTTATATTTTAGGCTAGAAGCTCCCTTTAGTTAATTCATTTTTAAAAAAATATCTTTTTTTTTTCTTTCTATCAACTTTCACTATATCCTGCTTGGAAAAGGAGGGGGAAAGTGAGAGCAAAGAAACTTTGTAACACTGCCAACTCGAGGCTTGAAAATATTTTTTTTCCCTGTGACCAGACAAAGCTGAGAAAGAAAGAACTGAGACTCTCTTTCAAAGACATTGCTATTTGATAAGGTAGAGGGAAGAGCATGAGAGAATATTATTGCAGGTGCTCTTCTGGGTTTCTATCAACAGCTGGAGTCTGGTGTTGAAATGTCGGGGGGGGGGGAAGGTGATAAGTCTTTGAAGAAAAGAGCTATAATAAGAGCCTTGGATAATTGTGCAAGGTGTGCAGTGTGCCTTTTTTATTTTTCCTAAGTTGTGCTATCCCTCCTCACCAACTTTATTACATTTTTTAAAAAAATCTCCCTCTTTATAATAATTGTTTGGGTTTCTGGATTTGTTGGAGCTTGCTTTTGTTTTTCTCTTTTGTTTTGGAAGTCCAACCTCTACGTTTGCTTTTTATTTTAAAGGGAAAGCCTTAAAAGCCTTTTTTTTTTCTTTCCTGGTATTTTTGTTTTTTCATCTACTTTCTGGTTTATTTCTATGCATTTTTTTTCTATTTGAGACCTTTCAATTGGATTAAGGTGTTGAAGAACCTGAAGAATTTTTCCTTTTTCTTTTCTCTCTCTCTCTCTTTTTTGAGCTCTTTTACTTTATCTTATTTTTGATTGGATTAAGGTATACAAGAACTTGAAGAAATTTTGCCCTCCCTTTTTTTCTCTTCTTTTTCCTTTTTAAATTATTATTACGGGCCTTCTTTTTTTTTTACTATTTTTACTTTGAACTACAATTGATTATTTCACAATTGGATTAAGGTTTAGAAGAACCTGAAGATTTTGAATTGCTTAAAATGAGTAGGAAATTTACAGCTCCTGGCTCTTCAACCTCTACTTCTTCCTCTCCACCTTCTGGAGGACAACGTTCAATATGGATAATGGCAAAGCAAGAAAAAGAACAAGAAAAAGTGACTCTGCAGATGATTATGCAAGGAATTCAAAATATTCAAGCAAGGTCAGAGAATATTGAAAAGAGAATTGAAAACATCAAACAAAGAACAGAGAACATTGAACAAAGAACTGAGAGCATTGAACAAAGAATAGGGAAAACTGATGAAAAAGTGGAGAACATCCAACAACTGATGTTGAAGCATGATGAGAGATTCCAAAAAATCAAAGAAGATAAGCAAAGAGACAAGAAGATTGGAGATATTGATAATAGGTTAATGGTGGTCGAACAAGACAAAAATGGCATGTTGAGATGGGAGATGGATAGATCAGAATTCTATCTTAGATTTCAAAATGTAAAGGAAGAAAAAGGACAAAACTTAGCTGAGATAATGATAGAAATACTGGCTGAAGCCTTGGAAATAACTCAAGAGAAGATGATGGATGGAATAGATGAGGTTTATCGAGTCTTCACAAGATATGCGATGAGAAATAGCTTACCAAGAGAAGTTCACATTAGATTAACAAAGAAAGCCATTAAGACACAAATATTGCAAGTGGCAAAAGAGAAAACATTGAAATACAAAGACAAGGAGATTGTGGTCTTGAAACAAATACCCAGAAGAGTGAGAGAGATGAGAAGAGAATATTGATTCCTGACTAAAATGCTACTCAAAAAAGAGGTGAATTATAGATGGCTAATTCCAGAAGGTTTAATGTTCACATGGCAAGAACAGAGGCACAGAATTGATTCAACTGAGAAAGCAGAATTATTTTATGCAGAATTTTTTGGAAGGAAAGAGGAAGAGGCAGAAAAAGAGATCTCATAAATTGAATTCCAAGAGGACTGTCAAATGGCAACTGAAAAAGAAGAAGGCGCAGTAGGTGGAAAGGTGGAAGCCAAAGAACAATGTGAATTAAGATCTACGAGAGCTGCCAAACCTAATTATAAAATATAACCATGGAAGAGAAAAAAATGATTACAATTAATATAAATGGACTCAATTCAGCTGTTAAAAGAAGGAAAACCTTTCATAAATTGGAGAAATTAAAATTTGATATAATTTGTCTACAAGAAGTACATATTAAAAAACAATATGAACAATTGTTGGTACAGCCAAAATTAGGGAAAATATTTACTTCCTTGACTCAATGTAAGAAAAGAGGAGTGGTTTTATATATCAAAGAGACTACCCCAGCAAAATTGATTTATACTGATGATGATGGAAGAATACTAATGGTGGAAATAATGGACAATAATATGAAAACACTCCTGATTGCAATATATGCTCCGAATGATAAACAAGAAGAATTCTACAAAAAACTACATATGAAAATAATTGAATTGGACTATGCCAATATAGTTATGATGGGAGATTTTAATGGAATTGTAGACAACAAATTGGATCATACAGCACAGAAAACAACAAAGCAAAACAGAAAGACTCTCCCCAAATCTTTCTTCAAAATGGTAGATGAAATAAACCTAAAAGATACATGGAGAGAAAGAAATGCTAAAACTAAACAATATACTTTCTATTCAAAAAGACACTTATCATGGTCCAGAATAGATATGATATGGATGTCAACAGAATTAATACCTAATATTCAAGAAATAAATATTGAAACAAGTACTTGGGCAGATCACAATCCAATGACAATTAAATGGAAAGGACAAAAAAGAAGATCTAGATGGACATTAAATAATACTATTTTAAAGGAAAAAGACTTCACACAGCGGATGGAGAAAGAATTGGCCTTTTTCTTTGGAGAAAATAAAAAAGAAGATACATCAATTCAGAATGTATGGGACACAATGAAGGCATATGCTAGAGGCTTGATAATAGACTATACAAGGAAATGAAATACTATGAAAAGACTAGCCTCTAAGGCCCTGGAGGATGAGCATAAAAGACTTGAGAAAAAGGTCAAGACACAAGGAAAATCAAACAACCTCCAGCCCTGCAACAGGCCTTTTACTGAAAAAAAGCAGGCAAAACATTCATTGGGAAAGGCCTGAAGGCCTGAAATTTTAAAAGTGCATCTCTTCCATGTCTTGCAAACTGCAGGAGGAAACTACCAGCCAATTGCTGGAAACAACTAACAGAGCTTCAAAGGATAAACCAAGGGAGACACATAACAGTGACTTTGGAAAACATTGCAAGAGACCTGTAACACTTATTGTGTTTCTCCCCAAATAAGACCCGGACTTATATATTTTTTTGCCACCAAAAAAGACACCAGGTCTTATTTGGGGAGGGGGAGGTCTTCCATTGATTCACCTTGTGGAGGCAACACTGACAGCCCTGCCCAGCAGAAGCCCACTGCTAGCCCACTTCTTCTGCAGTCGCTTGTTGTTGCTTGTGCAGGTTGCTCCAGGCCTCCGTTTCGCTGTCAGAAACCTTCAGGAAAGGCCTCTGAAGCTGAAAAGGGGCTCTGGATTGATGCATGTGGCACCCCCTGGCTTTGTTTTGCCATCAGAGGTCTTCTGGAAAGGGCTCTGCAGCCGAGAAACAAGTTCTGGATTGACACATGTATCGCCTCTTGGCTCTGTTTTGCTATCAGGGGCCCTTCAGAAAAGGACTCTGCAGCTGATAACAGAGTTCTGGATCGAGACTGGGGTGTGTGTCAATCTGGAGCCTGTTTCTTGGCTGCAGAGGCCTTTCCTGAAGGCCTGTGACAACAAAACGGATGCCGGGGGTGTCGTGCACAAGCAGTGACAAGCGGCCACAGAAGAAGTGGGCCAACAAGGCAAGGCAGGTGTTGGAGTGTGTGAAGCTTGGTAAGTAGGGCAGCTCCACCCCTCATCCCCAGCCTAGCTTGATTTTTACCTGTGTGCCTTGCCCAACCCTGTGCACCTCAGAAAGGGCAGGGTCTTAACTAGGCCTTCTTTTGAGGGTAGGGCTTATATTGGGTGCACATGTAAAAATCAAGCTAGGGCTTACTTTCAGGGTAGGTCATATTTTTGGGGAAACACGGTTATTAGTAACAGCACTTTGAGTGGTGAACCTACCTAAATAGATATGAAAATCAAAATAATTTGAATAAGAAGGCACATTCTGACTTTTACAAAATTAAAAAAGTATTTTTTAAAATCTCAACAGTAAGCATAATACAAACATTGAACAATTGTCTCAGAATTAATGCCTTTTTCTTGCAGAAGGTGCTCAAGCTGTCTGGATTGTTGCACTGAGATAGGAACTACACCAGTGAAAAGGCCACAATTGTGAGTGGCAAAATTTGAAAGACCACTAGAGGGCAGCACTTAAGAGTTGTCTGTATTTCTGCAGTTATCTATTGCAGTTTGTGTCTGTCAGCCCTATTCCATGGCCTAATTCTCTTACTACTAACATTAGATTCTATTACTATTGTTAGAATGTAGGTGATTAAATAATCTTTCACATTTTTCTTTTGGGAAGGCTATCTATGATGCATCTGCTCAAGATATTTCTGGTTTATTGTTTTTCTTGTTTGATATCTCTCCAGATACAGTCCTATTTTGGAGGCTATATCTTATTTTTTGTTATCCTTATTACAGGGTGGTGTTCTAAGCTTGTTAAAATTCAACCATTGCATATCTTGTTGACATACATACTAAAAAGCAAATACCAAATTAAAGTGACTTATTATGCCTGCTGTGAAAACCAGTCCAAATGCAACAGTTTACAACTCTCATGTGAAGTGGATAGTCTCAAATTCTGTTTGTAGATTTATTTGGGAAGGTGCTTTGATGACTGCAGGGGCAGCTGCTGAGCACCTTCATTATTGAGTTTTCATTATTGATCTCTTGTAAGAGATTCTTTAAAATAGTATTAAGAGAGCAGGGAAAGTAGAGATAGGAGTAAAATAGGAGAACTTCTGAACATATTGATAGTGTTTTTTATGGTTGGGCTTCTATTGTTATAGAATAGAACAGAACAGAACAGAATAGAATTCTTTATTTGCCAAGTGTGATTGGACACAGAAGGAATTTGTCTTGGTGCATATGCTCTCAGTGTACATAAAAGAGAAGATACATTCGTCAAGAGTCAAGAATCATAGGTACTTTGTAAATAGTTGGACAGTGTAGAGGGAATTATTTGTTTAGCAGAGTGATGGCGTTCAGGAAAAAACTATCCTTGTGTCTAGTTGTTCTGGTGTGCAGTGCTCTATAGCATCGTTTTGAGGGAAGGAGTTGAAACAGTTGATGTCCAGGATGTGAGGGGTTTGTAAATATTTTCACAGCCCTTTTTTTGACTCGTGCAGTATACAGGTCCTTAATGGAAGGCAGGTTGGTAGTAATTGTTTTTTCTGCAGTCCTAATTACTCTCTGAAGTCTGTGTCTGTCTTGTTGGGTTGCAGAACCTAACCAGACAGTTATAGAGGTACAGATGATAATCTCACATCAACTAAGAATTCAAAATGTAAGTAAACAGAATGTAAGCATTTATACTTTAGTTCATTTTCAGTGTGATTGGATTGGCACTGAGACAAAAACAGGGTTGGTTCAGGTTTCCCTCACCTGTACATTTCAAATATTTTTTTTGTTTACATTGTTTAGTGCCATTCATGTTTACAGTAAGATCAATTTACAGAATCTTTCCCCTCCTTATAATATACTCTTGCAGTCTATAGCTTGTCTTTATTAAGTGAGCATTATGGCCCAGAATGTGGCATCATTGACTCCCATGATTGCCATGAATTGCTTGAACTTTTTTTAAAAAGCCAATGTGATGGATGATCCAGGATGGGATACAAAATAAACACAGTCACAAAAACAGGTGAAGCCCCTTTTATTCCTTCTCTTTGCTTCAAAGCTCCAAATATCCTCCACAAGCAGTTACGAAAATGAGGAAATGCTGTTTAAACTAAAAATGCCTATAAATTATAAAGAGTAAAACAACACAAACCACACTGAAGCAATTAAGTGAACCAGGCAAGATAAGGGCTTGAAGACATCCACAGATATCAAACACACACTGGGAAGGAAGCCAAACTCAGAGAGGAATGACAGACTAGAGATATTTTCACGCTTTGTTTCCAGCACTGGCCCATATGCATGTCCGTCCTTTTAACCAGTTCTCACAGCTGCAGCCCATGAAGAGGATCAAGG
>BHEV01012582.1:0-16797 GCA_004319985.1 Emydocephalus ijimae
TGTATGCAAAAAACCTATCGGGTGACCCGTTGTGGGTGGAAGCGACAGTAGTACGTGTCACCGGCCCCAGATCCTACCTTGAGCAATGCCTTGATGATAAACTTTGGAAATGGCATGTCGACCAATTACGGTCACGACTTGCAGCGGCCAGTCCGCGACTCCCCTATGACCAAACTGAGGGAGGGGGAGGTACAGAAGAAGATGAAGTCCTAGGAAACCCGTTCGAAAGAAACGACGATTTAACTGAAACTCAGGAAGCTGAGCCAGAGGGAGAAACGTTTGCACCTCAGGGAATTGCAGAAAATGTGGGCAATGACGTAGAAGTGAACTCTGAACCAGAGGCAGCCCCATCACCAAACAACGATCTACCTCAGCTGGATTGCAACCAGCCAATACAACGGAAATCAAAGAGACTAAAAAGACAACTGTCCTATTTAAAGGACTATGTAACTGTGCCCTGAACTAAGAAGCCAGGGGGAAGGGGTGTTGTGTGTGCAATATGATTAATAAAGTGTGATCTTGGAGTAAGTGCAGGGTTCTGGCCCTGCACTTCTGATTGGCTGTTAAGCGGCCGGACCAGATTGGCCCGTTCCGGGGAATCTGTTTGGCCCTTAACAGAGAGTTCTTATTGGTTGTAAAAGCTAGCGTTCCTAGCTTATTATTGGTTAAAACGTTACAAGGGTTGCCTATATAAGGCGGGGTTTACTGCTGTTATACAGACAAGTCACGATGTAAATAAAGAGCTGAAGTTCACCATTCAGAGGCTTGTCTCCATTCCTTCTCACCCATGCTCAATACTTAACACCTGCATATGTGGTAAATCATAAAATGAACCAAATATTCCCTCTCTCTATGCAGCTTCTATTTCCTAGCTTTGAAATTGTATATAAATACTTACACATGGATAAAAGTTTCTGTCAATTTGATACATGGCTTATTTTCAAACCAATTATATGAGAGGCTCTCTCATACTGAGGTTATTATTTTCAGGGAGCAGTTTCATTATACATTGGATGCAGTTGTGTACCTCAGACCTTTGAATGTTGGAAGATAAGAGTATCTGTGAACTGTAACTTTTCTTCAAGAAAGGAAAAAAATGAATAGGGAGTTAGATCTTACAAGTTTCCCCACACCTCAGCAGCTGAATAGCTGACCAAAATGGGAAAGGAGAAACAACACTTTGTTTTTGTTTCTTAATAATGTTTTGCAATGCATATATTTTTGTAATAGAATATACACAAACTTCATTCAAATCACAAATGTCCCATCTTTCCTTTATTTAAATAATCCTCACTTTTTCTAGCTCTGAATTTTGCTGTGAGAAAGTATCATTACTTTTGGATTGCTCATATCATGTCATCCAGGTCGCACAAGGATATTCAATTAGGACAGTAACCCTTAACATTAGAATGATGCTGATTTATTATTGAACAATTATTGAATTACTAATACAGAAATAATGTTTTTCATGTTCAGAAAATGACTCCTTTGATGCTGAAGAAATATCATCTCTTAATGCTAAGGGGAAGAGATAAACATTCTCATCTAATTTTT
This sequence comes from Emydocephalus ijimae, assembly GCA_004319985.1. Lineage (NCBI taxonomy): Eukaryota > Metazoa > Chordata > Lepidosauria > Squamata > Elapidae > Emydocephalus > Emydocephalus ijimae. Next base: position 1,555 of record BHEV01012582.1, read on the forward strand.
ATTTCAAAAATACCAATCACCTTTTTAAATTACTCCATATTACTCATTGTTCTGAACCCTACGCAAACTTAGGATTTAATATATTTAATTTAGTAACTATATTTGGTCATCTAACTCTTCCATTCTGCATGTCAAAAGGTGTTCATTTTTATATATCAGGGCTGAATATATTTAATATCCTAATACCCTTTCAGCAGCAAATTGAATTCCTGGCTGAAATTCTGGGAAAGAATAATCATATGATCATTATTTCCACCATTTCCATGTTCCTACCATCAGAAGCAGGATACTAGAAAACCTCTTTTACCCCTTTTACCTGCAAGGAACTGAGAATCCCTGTCATTCATCATTTAGATTTACCAACCCAAATAAGCCTTTCTTCACAGTTGCAGAGTTAGTTTTCCATTAAGATTTGGTATATAATTTAAATGAGACTCATAGAACATAGATTGAGGAATGTTGTTTGCTTCCTGACCACTACCTACCACCAAAATCCTTTTCAGGAAATATATGATAGGAAAAACATTAATAATAAATAATAAAATCCATCAGGACACGATTCAGAAGTCCATTTCCATTTAAAAGACAAAGGCCACTTTTTTTGAAGATAGCAAAGTCCACATTTTGGACAGAGAGGAGCTCTTGTTTGAAAGATGGGTCAAAGAAGCACCTATGTCAAAACTGAACAACAAGGGGAAATGATATGACACCATCGATCTCCAGTCTACAACACAGTCCTTTCAGCACTTCCAAGAAGGCACCACGCCCATTTGCACCACTCAGGTGACCCTGATGACACAGATAAACTTTCAGGTGACCTCAATGATTCTCTAAGAGAATGCAAATGAGCAGCTGTCTGCAAGGAGTATAAATCTTTCCATTCCCCACCACCTAGTCAAAGTTGAAGAAGTTTCTTGGATGAGAAATGAAATGTCTTCAAAGAAAAAAAATCAGTCCAAGTTTCCCTTGAAAAAGCACCTGGGATGACTGAAAATCTCCATAGATGAATAATATAGGAAATATATGCAGTCTGATTGTATAAACATAGGTTGTATTGTATATGTTCTGTAAACACAGAATGGATGATATATTGTTTACCATGAGGCTAAATTGTTTACCATGGTAAACATTGTTTACCATGAGGCTAAATATAGGTGAATACTACAATCCCATTTTACCAAGGAGTAGCAAGTTTGGGACAGTGTTCTAGAGACAAACAACTGTATTCTTTTTTCCCCTGAGACACAACAAATGCCCCAAATTTTACATACTATTTTGCTTTTTAAAACTGGTAAATTGAAAGAAGCACATCACTGAAATATACACAACTATACATTCACAGAATATATTCTGGAATACATTAGCAGAAAAACAACTCTTTTTAAAACTGAAAGGATATAAATGGCATTCATTTACAATAAGACCAAAATAGATTTAATTTTCAATGTTTTGCATTTAAGCATTCAGCTTACTTTTTAAATACTGTTTAAATGTATATAACATTAATTATTCTGAATATTTGGAAACAAAACCAGCTGTAATAAATGAAAACAAAGTGTGAGCCCTGAAGTGCCTTCTTGCAGGGGTAGGTTTATTTTCAAAGGTTACTGGATTAACTAATAGAACAGAGCCTATTCTAAAAGGTCAATTAATTGTTACTGTAACCATTTTTAATTAAGAAAATGAAAGGAAAGGAATAGCAATTACCTGGGATAAGAGAAAGTCCAGAAGAATCATTCAGATGTATTTAAATACTATTTATTATTGAGTTTTCATGAAATGGATGAAATAAGATTCTGTGTAAGTGCGTGAGCCAGTCAGATAATTTTAAAGTTAGCCATATTTAAAGAATTTTCTTTAGTCAGCAATATGTATTATTTTACTGACTTCAATGGATAACCAAAGCTATAGAATTTTAAGGCATGCAAACACTGGTAAAAAGATAGTGGGTTCTATTTATTTTGTTGCAAAGAATGAATGTTTGTTGAAAGAAGTGAACATCCAGGTTTATAAAAGCATGTGGGGTATTTTTTTTCTGCAATCAACAGAAGATCCTTCTCTCCATTTTGTTATATAGAAATAAATGCTGGAGATTGTTAGGAATAACAAGGTTACCTAACTTAGTTTGGGTAAAATAATATATATAAACTATGATTGTAAGTTAAAGTGTGTGTCACTTTAAAACAGCAAAGCATGTAATTTTGGGTGCGGCTGTAAAACCACCATAAGAGTGAGCAAGAGAGCTTAGTGTATTTCTGGCTTACTGAATTGCTTGCTGACAATGATGGATTGTGTGTTCCCTGTTGTTGCTTTTGCTGAAGAGAGAAAGGAGGTTTGAACTTCTTCATATCTCTACTGTGAGAAGATTTATTACTGGACTGATATTTGTAAGTTTACTGACCTCTTTTTCGACACTGGACTTTGCAACTGAATAATCCCCAGACAGACTGATCTAGTAAATGATGTATGGACTGTTTTTGACTATGCTAAAACTCTTACTTGAATAAACTATTTAACTAGCACAGTGTATCTGTTTTACTGAGTGTAAGCTACAAAAACGTTTATCTCAAATATTTTGCCTGCCTGCCTGACTGCCGTGAAGATTCTGCTAGGGTGTATCCCTAACAGAGATCTTATAACAAACATTTTTCTAATAATTACAAAAATTAACAACTTTTAAATCAAATGCAGTGGAAATGAAATATTTTCCATTCTCTTCTGTTTTCAGAATTATCTTCCTACCAGGGAAATCTGAATCTTTTATTTAATTTTTTGTTCAACAGTCTTCTTTATTAAAAAAAAAATCTTTTTTGTAGACAAATGTGCCTAAGTTGGACTTGAGTATATGCTAAATGTAATGGAAACATGATTATTCCTTCCTGTTGTTTCCACAACAGCCGCATCTCCCATTAGGTGATTGTCATTAAATGCAGAATTGCCTCAGTTGTAAGACTTCCTATTATGAGAGACAATATTAGAAAACTGGTTCCTTATAATCTAAGCATGAATGCACTCAGTTTCTGTGAAGGTGTCATATAGTGATGAAGAACTTCCTTGATGCATGCTTCCATAATTGGTTTTTTTTAATCCTGCCCTCAGTATTTTGATCAGGAAGGTGAAAGAATATTTCTAGATCTAAGTTACATATTGGGACTCGGTGATTCTTTGGAGGCAATTGATCTTTCCTGTCCTTTTTATAAATTGTCTTTTTGGAAATGATCCCATCCCACTCATAATCTATATTTCACCAGGTTCTATCTTTTATAGCTAAATACTCTAATTATCCTAAATAGGTTCAGTGATTTCTAGCACTGAGTAGAAATAGCTATCAATCATGTTGTTTTCAAATGTTTTTGGCATGAGCTTTTTAATGGCTTTTTAATCTCTTTTCTGTCTCCTGATTGTCATGTTCATCAATTAACCTACTTCTAGCACTGGCCCTCTTCCTTACTGTGTTTTATGAAACATCTATACCCTTTCAGACCAGATGTTGTCCAGCACCTGTTGGTTTTGTCCCCAGGGATCAGTTTAAAAGCTATTCCATCATCTTTTTGATGGTATGGCTCTTAAGCAGTATTGTGTCTTCTGTGGTTCAGTTTCTCCACAGCTTTCTTCAATGCCCAACAGAACTAAATCCTCAACACTCATCAGTGTCTTGTCCACATATTGATTCACTAAGCCCTGCCTATCTATTGCTTATCCAGTTGAGAACTGGAAACATTTCTGAGAAAGCTTGTTTGATGGTCCCAGAAGGGTTAATTTGACTTCCATAATTGGGCAACTATGTACACTGGGGTCAACATTGATCACAACTCTTTCCTATTTGATCTCTTTCTAGTTTGGCCAAGTGAGGTGTGATGTCAAAAATCATTGCAATAGGCAGGCAAGTCATAAAATGCCCTACAATGTCATTTATCTACCTGTGTGAAATCACTCACAACTAATACTTACTCAGTACATGAAGATGTGGGTTCATCACTCAGAGATAGGGGCCCTCCTATAGAAATATTACTCTTATCAAAATGATTATTTCCTTTCCCAAGACATTTTGTCTCACAGCAAATTGTTTCTGAGTGCTAGGAGTTCATTGCATTTAGCACAAATCCATGTCTTATGCCCTGAAGCAAATAGTTATAAATTTAACACTCTGTGCAATAAATTAGGAAGTGATTCCTTTCCTTCTGGCTTATACCAATTGTTGTTGGTATTTTGTTGTCTTCTTCTTTACAAATTGCATAGTATAAAATAAAACTGTGTGTTTTACTTTTATGAAGGTATATATCTTTGCTTTCCTGCACCATTACTAACTCATCTCATGCTTAAGCTACAGATATGCTATTTTCTGCTACTAATTCTTCTGTTCTTGTTTATCCTCCTGTTTACTAGTTTTGGTTGCAGATTCCCCACTGCTCCTTTTCTTGACAAAGATTGCTTGATGGAATTGGCTGTCATGTCACTCAGGATCAAATAACATCCTCTATTCAAAAAACTGTTTTGCATCTTTTCACTAAAAGACTCAAAATATCATTTATTCCCTATGTATAATCGTTTTGTAGGTATGAATACAACATATGGTAAATGTTGCTTCTATGCTGTAGAAGAAAAGACTATGAATTTCCAAGGACTACTCAAAAGATAAGGAAGCTAGATTAAAAGTAACTGAATGCAATAAAGTTCAAGTAGGTGGGCTTGAACTGGAAACATTTTTGTTATTTCTCTTAAGGTAGGAACCAGAAACTGAACAGACTAAGTGTCTAGTGAGAATCTAGTGCAAAGTTGACCAAAGAAGTAAATCTACTTTTTGAATGTCTGTAAAGGAAAAAAAATCATCTGAGAAATTCAGAATCAAAAGCATCAAAGACAGTGATGCAGCTGCTTTCATCTTCTGCGCACTCATACTTCAAAGGAAAGCAAAATGCTTGCCCTTCTTTCTCTACCCCCCATTCCCCAAGGGAAGAGCAGCTCAGAGTAAAAGATATAAGTCTGAATCTCTGCTTTAAAAGAACATCCATATAAATTTATTTATAATTTTGCACTGAAAAAAAGTAAGGCATAGTCATTGAATTGGTAATTTCGACTTATATCAGTTTATCATGAGAGACTTTCCTATGGCTGTTTGTATATCCAACTGTTGTTGTTTTTTTATCACTATCACTGATTGCAGTCACATTAAAGAAGCCTGAAGCACATATTGGAATTTTGAACAGCATACAACATATTGCAAAACAGTTAATCCCATTTTGTGCCTTCACACTAAAATATTTCTTTTTCCTTAAGTCATTGTCAAACTTGAGTTGTTTCTTTTTTTCTTTTTGAATATGTTTTTATTTAGAACTATAAGTATCAAACATCGTGCAATTGTTTTGGCATTACTTTGCCTTCCGTACAAAAATATAACCTTTAACATTCCTATTATTGGTACAATATTTACATTTTGATTCTAATCTATTTTTGTTCCAACCTTCCCCTCTTTTTTGAAACCACAGGTAAAACTTATTCCAGGTATCATAATATTCTGATTCCCCTTTATTTTTCAATATTAAAGTTAATCTATCAGATTCTGCACAAGCCATTATTTTCCTTATTATCTCTCTTTTTGGTGGTATACTTTCATTTTTCCAATATTGTGCATAAACCATTCTTGCCGCTGTCAATACATGTATTATTGAATATGTTATACCTCTGCTGTGACCTTCTGTCATTATTCCTAAGATAAATATTTCTGGCTTAAATTGAATGTGTTCCCTCACCATTTGCTCCACCCATATATCAATCTCCAATATTGTCTTGCGTGATTATATATCTACCACATGTGATAGAATGTGCCTGGTAGATCCTTACACTTCCAGTTTTTTGGTGATAATGCCCCCTATAGAACATCTTGTATAGATTTTCCTTATATACTGTAGCCATTGTTCTATCACAAATAATTTTTATTGTTTTCCACCAGTACAAATCATATTTACATTTTCAACAGAATTTTGCATTGATATACATACCATTTTATCATGTATTTACTATCTATTCATATACCTCACCAATAATTATCCTACTTATATTTGTTATTAATATCTATCTTTATCTACTTTACATTTCTACATATCTATATATCTTTTCCTCAAGGGTTCTTCTTTGTAATCTTCACCTTTCATTCCTTATTTCTATTTTCTAACCATTCGTACCATCTATGCCAAATTGAGTAATAGTTGGATTCTTCCTTTTCCTTCATTTTTAATGCAAGCATATCCATTTCTGTGCAGTCTTACTTTTTTGTAAGACTAATTCTTCTGTTGGAACATTAGGCCCTTTCCACATTTGTGCATAAGCTATTCTAGCTGCTTTAATAATATGTAAGATTATGTATTTTATCTTTTTCGAATATTGGTCTTTGATTATCCCCAATAAATAGAGTTCTGGTCTGAGTTCAATTTGATATCCCATAATTCCTGGTATCCAATCTTTAATTTTGGTCTAATAGATTCTGGCCTTTGGGCATAGCCACCACATATGGTAAAAGGTACCGTCAAGTTGTTGACACTTCCAACATTTTTGGCTGGTATTTGGGTATATCTTGGCTAATCTTGCTTGGGACTAAATGCCATCGATAAAACATTTTATATAATTTTTCTTTATATGTTGAGGCTGTTGTTAATTTATAGTTTATGTTCCATAATTTTTCCCATTCTTCTAGATTTATATTATAACTGAAATTCCGCGCCTATGCTATCCTAGTATTCTTAACCATTTCCTCTTCCATTTGAAAGTCTAACAGGTATCTATATGTTTTGAATATAAATTTTTGTTCTGGTCCAATTAAAATTTTGTCTAATCGATTTTGCCTCATGTCGAATCCAAATTCTCATAAGTATGTTTTATATCTGTTTTGAATTTGAAGATATGGCCACCAATCAATTGTAATTCTCTGTTCTTTAAGTTCTTGATTTGATTTTAGTTTCCCTTGGGTGTCTATAATTCATTATAATTTATCATTTTCCCTAAGTCCAACCTATTTGGATGTATCATGGCCTCCATGGTTGATAATCAATGTGATATTTTCATATAATGCTTATTTTTAATTTTCCTCCATGTCTCTATTAGTGAATCTCTCATTAAGTGTTGGTTGAAGTAGGCATGTGTTTTGCCTTTTTTCTCCCACAAATATGCATGCCAACCTTCCTGGAGGTCATGACCTTCTGTTGTTAGTATTCTTTTATCTTTTAATTTGACCTAGTCCTTAATCTAATTTAATATCATTGCCTAATAGTGTAATTCCCATTCTGGTAGCCCAAAACCACCCATGCTTTTACTATCCTGCATCAGTTTTAATTTAATGTGTGGTTTCTTACTGAGCCAGATGAACTTGGTTGTTATTTTACTTAATTCAGTAAAAAATAGCTTTCCTAATTTTATCGGGATCATCTGAAAGAGATACATCAATTTTGGTAGGGTATTCATTTTCAACATTGAAATTCTGCTTAATATTAATAGTTGTAGTTTCCCTCATAGTTCCAAATCCTTCCTAATTTGTTCAATTAATTTGGTATAATTGTCTTCTTTAATTGACAAACACTTAGTAGATAGCCATATTCCCAAATATTTTATTTTTTTCCACTCTGTAATTCCATTTTATTTTGTAATTCTATTTTCTGTTTTGCAGTGCAGTTTTTAATTATCAGTTTTGTTTTGTTTTTGTGCAACTTCCCTGAATTTTTCAATATCTTGAAGTAGTGTTTGTCCATTTTTGAAGTAGTGTTTGTCCATCTTCCACTGTGAATATAAGGTCATCTGCAAATGCTTGGACCTTGTATTCTTTGTTTCTAATTTTAATCCCTTTTATTTTGAGTTTTGTCTGACTGTGGTAAGCAACACTTCCAAAGATAAAATAAAAAGCAGGAGTGAAAATGGGCACCCTTGTCTTACTCCTTTGCCTATCTCAAACTCATCTGTACGATCTCCGTTCAGTAACACACTTGATGTTTGGGTAGAATATATAGCTTATAGTGTTTTTACTATGTTACTACTGAAATTCATTCTTGTTATTTGCTGTAGCATAAACTTCCGATTAAGATTATTGAAGGCCTTTTGTGTGTCCAAAAAAATTAATGCTGCTTGCTTTTTAGGATGTGTTTCATAATAGTTAATTATATTAACACTATTCTGATGTTGTTTCTAATTTGTCTGTTTGGCAGAAAGCCGTTCTGGTCCAAATGTATAATCCCACTTAAGATTGGTTTCATTCTCTTTGTCAAAATTGTCATAAATATTTTATAATCTGTGTTTAATAGGAAAATTGGTCTATAATTTGAAATCATTTATTGATCAGTACCTTTTTTTCAGAATTAATGTGACATATGCCTCAGACCAGGACTTTGGCAGTCTGACTTCCAGTAACACCTCATTATATACCTCTAATAGTATTGGTTCAAATACTTCATACATATTTTTATATAATTCACTAGGAAAACTATCTGGGCCTGGTGTTTTATTTTTTGCTTTTGTACTGCCTTTTTCAACTCTGCTGGAGTTATTTCTCTATTTAGTATTTCCTTTTGTTCTTCCGAAATTGAACCCAGACCATTCTCCTCTAAGTATTTTATTATATTTTCCTCCATAACTTCCTCTTGTTTGTACAATTCCCCAAAATAGCTTTGCACAATCTGTTTTTTTCTTCTTCATCTGACAGTATATATTCCCTTCTTTGTCCTTCAGTTGCTGAATTAATCTTTTTTCTTTTTCTACTTTTAACTTATGGGCTAGCCATCTACCTGGCTTGTTTGCTGACTCAAAAAATTTTGTCGTATAACTTTTAAATTTCATGCTCTTTCCTCTAAGAATATCAAGTTTAATTTATGTCTAACCATGATTATTTCTTTTTTCATAGTCACATTTTTGGAGTCTTTTTGGAGTCCATTTTCTAATTCTTTTATCTTCTTCTGCAATTCATTTTGTTGTTTCCGTTCTATCTTATTTTTCCTAATTGTGTAGGATATTGTCATTCCTCTCATATAAGCTTTTGTGGTGTCCCACAGATTCTGCAAATTTGTATGTTCTTTTAAATTTATATTTTAAAAATTCATTTTTTATTCTCTGATTGTATTATTTTTCTTTCAAAATTTGCGAATTTAATATCCATCTCATCTTTCTTTTCCTCTGCCCTTTCCAAATAATTTTTAATGGCTTGTGGTCTGCCCATATATTGGGCATTATTTCTACATTGTATATGCCTTTTCCACTTGTCCCATTTGCCCACACCATGTTGATTTTCGACCAAGATTTATGTGGACTTGAATAAAATGAAAAACCTTTACCATATATCCTCAAAATTGGTTTCTTTTATTAAATCAAAAATGGTTTTGGTAGGCATTTCTCCCCCCCCCTCCCCCATTTGTTCCTTACTGGTATAATCCTTTTCAATATCTACAATGGCATTGAAATCCCCGACTAAGCATATATTTTCCTGTCCTGTCTCAACTATTTTGTCACATAGCTTTTTATAAAACTCTCTTTGATTCACATTTGGGGCATATATCCCCACTAATACTATTTGTTTTTGAAGTATATTCAATTGTACCATCAAAATTCTTCCCTTTTCTTCCGCATATATTTGTTTTGCACTTATCCCTTTCCTAATGTATATAATTACCCCTCTTTTTTTTGGTCTGCCAATGCTATGTATAATTCGCCGAATTTGGGATATTCCAGACATTTACTGTGGTTTCTTTGAATGTGTATTTCTTGTAGACATATGACATGAACATTTGTTTCACTAATTTCACCAATGTTTGCTTTCTCTTAGCTGGGGAATTCAGTACATTAATATTTATTGAAATTAATTTAATTTCTTCTTCCATCATGTTAATTATAAGTCTGTCTTAGTCTTCTATTAACTCTCGCCTCTCTCTGTGGTCTTGTTCTTCGTCCTTTTCTTCTTGGTTGTTCTCTCTCTTCCTTATCTCTTTCTTCCTGTTCTTCTTCTTGCATTTCCTGTCATTGATCTTCTTGCTGGTCTTGGTTGTTGCTCTCCAGTTCTTCTTTTCCACTCGTTTCTTCCTCTATTCCTGCCAGTTGTTCGTATAATTCCTGCACCTCATCGATGGTCGCTGTAGCCATTGTTAATTTCCTATTATTTTTCCAAAGATTTTGCCATTTTGCCAATTCGATGTTATATCCAAAATTTTTAGCCCATGCCACCATTGTCTCTTTGACATGCTCTTCCTTGAGCTGTTTTTTAAAAGTTAAGACTATATAAAAAATGTAAATTCTATATTTTAAAGAACTATTCTAATGGTGAGATTATAGTTTAAGGTAGAATGTTAATACATTGCACCAATAACAGAAGGAAGGGAAGGAAGGAAGGAAGGAAGGAAGGAAGGAAGGAAGGAAGGAAGGAAGGAAGGAAGGAAGGAAGGAAATGAGTTCATAGTAAAACAATTGCATACTTTCTGTTCAGGTTCTGAAAAGACTGTCAGGTTAGTAACTATATGCAACATCCTTTTATCTATACAATGTAAAACATCATGTGTTTATCTGGCTTAAATAATTTTCAAGTCATACAAAAGATGCCGAATGGGGCCTAATTGGGTATGATTCATTAACAATAGACATTTTTATAGATATTCTTTTAGTGGCAATGCAGTTTTACCCTTTGAATTTCATTTGTTTGATTGTTATTGCTGTTCTTATTATTATAGTATTAAACACCCTTTTCTGGGAGTGTTTATGAAGATTGTGCTCAGGCCATTTAGTAATGCAAAATAGATGAAACCCTTTAAGGATTTAGTGACAGGCACAAATGCTCTTATTGTGAAAAGCTAATCTCTTGAAAATGTTATACTATTGACAATGGTATTTGCAATAATTAAGAAATTTAAATGAGACACTCATCAAGCTGCAACAATTGTGTATCATGGTTTTATATGAAATAATGTTTTCAAATATTAAATGTTCAGATTGTGGGATGAAAAAGTGCTTTGTGTCTTAAGACAGGCTTATCTTCTAGTGGAATTAGTTCCAAACAAGATGCAGGGAACCTGCTGTCTGACTCCTCATTATTGACTTTAATAACAAACAAGGCTTCCGTTCCTTCATGGTTGAGCCCAAGGCATCACATCATCCTTTACAATGTCTCCAAAGCCATGGTGCTACACTGAGTTTCAAATGGCAGAATCAATTTCATTTTCCCTGTGATTTTTTCTTTAAAAAAACAGGGAATGGTACAGGGAAGGGTATTGTAAATAATTTTATCTACCAGTATATTGGCAGAGTAATTCTACTCTAAGAAAATTAAAATATTCAGTGTGACTATACTTTTGTTTCAGAAAAATGAAGTATATCTTATTTAAATAATCTTTGTCACTGATTAACCCCTTTACTTTTTAAAAGTTCTATTTGATTATTTCATAACTTTAAAGAAAATGCCCAACATAAGCTATTTATTTAAGGTATATTACAGATTTGTTAGTTGTGATTCATCTTATTTCTTTTGACATACAGACTTTATGTAAATTAAATTTGAAGAATCAACAAGTTACACATATGGGCATGTTATATGATAATTTATAGAAACTAATTATATTGTACCTTTCCCCTTTTTGGCTATTCAGCTAATATAATCTTGGCAACTGAAGATAAATATCATATTTCTTTATCAAAATGATGAATAAATCTTCATGTTACTTTAGAAGTAGATTATATACACACCTTACATATATTATTCCATGTGATCTATTCTTTAGACCTTCAGTAATGAAATTAACAATGCAATGACTGATCAATACTGCTCCCTCAGCATCCTGATCAATTATGCTTAACAGATTAACAGAATTGGAAGGAACCTTGTAGGTCATCTATTCCAATCTTCCACCTAAGCAGCAGACCAGAGGTGGTATTCAGCAAGTTCTGACCAGTTCTGGAGAACCAGTAGCAGAAATTTTGAGTAGTTCAGAGAACCGCAAATACCACCTCTGACTGGCTCTGCCCCCATCTATTCTCTGCCTCTTATGTCCCAGATGATCAGCTAGGTCTTCTTTTGTTGCCCTGCACAGGAGAACAGATCTGGACAGCAGGTTAGTGGGGTGGTGAGGGAATGGGATATCTTGATTGTTATGTTGCATTTTTTTCTTTAAAGTTCAACATGTGATAGTATATCTGTTATCCCATGCAGTTTGCCCAATAGTCTTTTGCCTGTTTAGAAATAAAACAAAGATTAAGACACTAGCGCTCCAATGAAAACCATTTGGAGAAGTAGAAAATGGAAAATTGGAAGAGCTTTATAGCTTCCGCTGCCTTAAGAAAGCTCAATATGTCCTCAAAGATCCATCTCATCCTGGGAACCCTTTTTTTGAACTATTACCATCTGGAAGATGGTACAGAATAATAAAAACAAGGACAAATAGGCTGAAAAACAGCTTCTATCCCAGGGTAGTAGCTCTTTTGAATTCTGCTGTATAGCGCAGTGTTGATGTGGTGTCAGGAGTTTCCGGTTCAATGTGTGGAGGGTGAAAGATGTGTGCTTGTGTTTATTTTCATGGTCATGGTCATGATGTGCACTGAAGATGGTGTTTGATTTCATTGTACGTGGTGCAATGACAATAAACTAAACTAAACTAAAATGCAACAATGCAAAGACTAATTATTGTAGCATGACCGGATCTGTTTTTTATATTCATAATATTTTCACAAAAACTATTATCCAATATTTAACCTTGAGCAAATTTCACATATTGAACAAATATAAAATACTACACAACAGCATTTTCTTTCAAAATTATAGTATAAGAAATCAATGCCATCAGGATATTCATGGCATCACTTAGAGTTATAGTAGAAAGCTTGAACCACAAAATGATCTCTGACAGCTTGCTCTTAACTTCCTCCAAGCTGCAGAATTCTTTTTTGAGTCAAATTCAAAATAAGATCAAAGTGAAGATGTTACATATTATCTCAATGCATTTCAGCCTATCCCTCAAAGCAATCCAGTCCTTCCATATCATTTCCTAAACTCACAAGGCCATATAGAGGCAACTACAACAAGAAAATCCAAGATTCGTATATTCTCTTAGGCATAAAGATGAAGGGAGGGGGAAACTTATTTGAGTAAAGCTTGTTTGATTCAATATTAAATTATTCTGAAATTATACCAAGAGGTGTCACAGAGAACCTCTCATGGCTAAAAAAATATTTGGTAACTTCTGATGCTGGATATTCTCCTCAGAAAATGTCCCTGATTTTATATACAGTAGTTCCCACAGCAACATATCAGAAAGAATTATGCAATCTGATGAAACAACATACAGGACCAAATTTACATGAAAAGAACCCAGGAGCTCCTATCAGGTATAAAATACACAAATTACAGAAAACTGGGCTGTCTTTTTGTTTCAAACAGCGGAACTGTTAAGCAAGAATATATGGTTTCATGACTCTTGTACTTAGACTTTTTGCACCAATAAGCCAAATTATATCATATCACATTCCATAGGACAACTGAAATCCATTGGCAACCTTCCTAACTATACCATTTTAGTTAGCAAGATTACTGAGATCCCAACATCCATCACAAACATGGACTTCAAGCTATCAGAAAAACTTCATCAGAAATGTCAACACATCTTGTTACCAAATGCTGTGATTTTGTATTCATCAATAACTACTTTACCTTTGGAAACATGGGTATATACATGGCTTTATAATATACTGAAGTTTCATGTCTGACAAAGAACAATATTTTCAAAAACTATTATCCCCTGAAAGTGCTTCTGTACTTGAAATTCATTGGACACATTTTCATAATCTGAACCCATGGAAAACAATTCCTCATCAAACTCCATTAAAACAGTTATTTTGTCAGAATATTCATGAACTGGCAGAGGCATAGTAACAAGGTCAGCCAATGAATATGCATAGTAACTAAGTCAGCCAATGAGGGCTGTTTGAAAACTGAAACTGGAAGGAGTCTAATCGTGGCTCTATATTAAACTCTGAGCTCTGAAGCTGCAGTCTTGTCTGCAACTGCTGGATTGAAACTGAAACTGTTCCCTGTTCTCTCATTTGCTTGTGTTTTTGCCTGTAACTCTGCCACGTTGGAAGAACTTACATTGGTATTGTACATTTACTTATGTATTATATATATATAAAGAAGTTAATGAATCCTGCTGAATCAGTCATCTGTGTGTGCTTTCTGGATTTGATTTCTGCTGCAAAATATAACATATTTCTGAGATCACTTCTTCCTCAGAACATCTGCCTATCCCACTAGATCAGCTAGGATGGGTATGATCCAGGAACCCTCTTGTCATATATTGGAACCGAGAAGCATGTTTTTTTTCTACTTGTTTTTCTTTGAAGACATTTAACTTTGCATCCAAGAAGCTTCTTCAGCTTTGGCTGGATGGTGAGGAGTCATAGGATTTATATTCCTTGCAGACAGCTTGTCATTTGCATTCTTTTAGAAAGCCAGTTAGGGTACTTGGAGGTTTGTCTGTGTTCTCAGTGAGTAGCACAAATGGGTGTAGAGCCTTCTTGGAATTGCGAAAAGGACAGTGTTGTGGATCTGTGCTTTCTGCATGATGTTTTCTATCCTGTGTCCCTTCAATGTTGAATACAGGGATAGGCATTGGGTGAGTCTGTGTTCTCTGCTCTCAAACAAAAGCACAACTGTGGGAATTGTTCTTTGTGTACGTGCTAGGACAACGGGCCTTCTGGTGGTTGACTGCAACACGGAACAAGGAGCAAGGACAAACTGTTGCCATTTCTTACCCAGAATTGTAGCAAACTTAAACTTTGCAGCTTTGTATGCTTATGTGAATGATCAGTGCATTCTGTGTGATGTAATGCGTTTGTGATAAGACGCTAAGAAAAATTGCTACGTTAACAAGGATTGCTTCTAATAAAAGAGGGTGTCAGAGTCTGCTCTGGGCTCTCATCCCTATCTTGCTTCAAGACGTCGTCTCAGTGTCTTCCCTCATGAGAGACCACCACAACTGGTGACCCCGACGTGATCATCTGTGTGGTGGTACGTCTTTGGACCATCCATACTCATCGGCTGGCATAGCCTTGGTGCACCTCATCCCTGATTTGGTCGCAGGCGATCGCCGTGGATCCCTCGTGAGTATGGGTGGAGGATTCTCTCAGGACCAGAAATTGCACATTGAGGAACTAAAGGAATTAACCAAACAATTTTTTTTACCTTTAAAAAGGGGGGCTCCCTTCATGCCCCCCTCACAAAAACCTCTATTGAGGAAC
>BHEV01012589.1:0-13490 GCA_004319985.1 Emydocephalus ijimae
TAATCCCGGGGTACTTTTATTTGGTTATACTGCCCAGTTGTCCCAGTTCAGATGTTATCCACCTCTTTCTTCCCTCCTGCATAAATCTTAGTCAAGCTGAGGCATCCTCTTCGGGATGGCCATTTTAGACCATCGCTGCAGTCGTCTTCGGGAGGAAAAAAAGCCAAGCCCAGGGGGGGAGATGCGGCTCCCCATAGACAGGCTTGCTGCTTCCTCTTACTCCGCTGCCCCTCCAAGGCAGTTTCAACCCCTAATCAGGATAATTGGGGCTCTCCGACGAAAGAGCACGAACGATAGTCGCAGAGAGTTGCAATCTACCGTCCGAGATTTTCTGCATGCAGAATTGGTATTCTATCATCAAGTCAGAGTTATTCCCTATTCTTTGGTGCTGAGTCCAAAGTTGTGTTGATTTTAAGGAATCTGCATTGCAAGCTTGGCTGCAGATTTAAGCACTGGGGAAAATCAGGTAGTACATTGAATAGGATCGGGGTGGGATTCAATTTTTTTAACAACCGGTTCTGTGGGTGTGGCTTAGTTGGTGGGCGTGGCTTGTTGGTAATGTGACTGGCTGGGTGTGGTCAAATCAACATCACTCACATCAAGGCACGCATCTCCTCGCTTGGCCTCTCATGACTGTGGGGATGCTGCAACAGTCGTAAGTGTGAAAAAGGGTCATAAGTCACTTTTTTCAGTGCCATTGTAACTTTGAATGGTCACTCCACACAAACAAAGTGCCAGCAAAGGAGGGGGAAAAAACTCCAGAGAAGTTCCTGAAACAAGACGTCTAGTCCTGCCAAGAATATAATCAGGATTAACAGAGAGGCAGTTTCTGTAAGCAACACCAGAATGTTTCCTTCCAGCCTTCCTTACAGGATTAGGCCAGTAATTTCTTCTAATAAGTGGTTCTCCAAAATGCTTAGAATGTTAACCACCGGTTCTAGCAAATAGTTGCAAACTGGTAGAATCCCACCCCTGAATAGGATCCTAGGTTTGAAGCAATTTAATTTGAAGGAGGGGAGATTAATTGTGAAGGGGTGTAGTGTATTTTAATTCTGGGTGAGGATGAAAAA
Source organism: Emydocephalus ijimae (assembly GCA_004319985.1). Taxonomy (NCBI): domain Eukaryota; kingdom Metazoa; phylum Chordata; class Lepidosauria; order Squamata; family Elapidae; genus Emydocephalus; species Emydocephalus ijimae. The sequence continues at coordinate 1,071 of BHEV01012589.1, forward strand.
ACTTTTAGTTCTGAAATGAAGTATTGGCCATCTCCCACTACCCAGCAACATCTGGAGGGTTTCACATTATCCCACCTTAATGCAAGCAGGATGTTTCAAAACAGGGGAAACGGAAAGGCCAGATATGAAATAAGATATGAAACAAGAGCAGCAAAGTTGATTAGGGGACTGGAGGCTAAAACATGAAGAACGGTTGCAGGAACTGGGTATGTTTAGTTTGATGAAAAGAAGGACTAGGGGAGACATGATAGCAGTCTTCCAATATCTCAGGGGCTTCCACAAAGAGGGAGTCAGACTTCTCCAAAGCACCTGAGGGCAGGACAAGAAGCAATGGGTGGAAACTAATCAAGGAGAGAAGCAGCCTAGAACTAAGGAGACATTTCTTGACAATCAGAACAGTTAATCCATGGAACAACTTGCCTTCAAAAGTTACAGGTGCTCCATCACTGGTGATTTTAAAGAGATTTGTCCAGTGGTGGGATTCAAATTTTTTTTTACTACCGGTTCTGTGGGCTTGGCTTGGTGGGCATGGCGTGGCTTGGTGGGCGTGGCAGGGGAAGGATATACTTCAAAATCCCCATTCCCTCCCCACCCCACTAACCTGCTTTCCAGCTCCGTTCTCCTGTGCAGAGCAAGCAAAGAAGACCCAGCTGATCAGCTGGGACTCGGGAGGCAGAGAAGAGATGGGGCCGGGGCCAGTCAGAGGTGGGATTTGCCGGTTCTCCGAACTTCTCAAAATTTCTGCTACTGGTTCTCCAGAACTGGTCAGAATCTGCTGAATACCACCTCTGGATTTGTCTGAAATGATTTATGGCAACTTTAAGACTTGTGGACTTCAACTCCCAGAATTGCTGAGCTAACATGACTGGAGGAGGAATTTTGGGAGTTGAAGTCCACAAGTTTTAAAGCTGTCAAGTTTGAAGACCCCTGATATAAGGTCTCCTGCTTGAGCAGAGGGTTGGACTAGAAGACCTCCAGGGTCCCTTCCAGCCCTACTATTCTGAAACCCCAGTTTTCTGTTCTTTTCCAGACTCTAGGTCAAGATGTTCTTTACCTGTGGCCCCAACGAAGCCATGGTTGTCTCGGGTAAGTGCTCCATTTCCTGTTCTGTTTTCTTAGCTTTCTTATCTGATAAGATCAGCCTTCAGGGCAGCCACAAAATGTGGCAGTATGCCCTTTGTTCAAGCTAGCCGTGTTTTCTTTCAGATTGCTCTGTTCAAGCATACATGGATCACTTTGCATGTTCAACCATCTTTCAGCTGTCCAGATGCAGTTCGCTCTTTAGGATTTCATTTGGAGACACCATTTTCTCCTCTTTCTTTTTAACTACTCAGTGCTTTTATTTTCACAAAGTGGATTTCCTCCAGCAAGGGCTGTTCCCCTGACTGTGCTGGCTTCCCATTTTCCAATCATCACGTTTTGGCTGTACAATCATTAGAGCACAGACTCAAACTTGTTAATACAGCTGTGCAGCATAGGGCAGCTGTACAGTCCTGGGAAAAGACACAGCTGCTTTAAAGAATTATTGACAAGTATTACCTATGACCTATGCTTTTTAAAGCAGATTTTTGGAACAGAAGCCAAAGTGTTTCACAGTCCTTTTGAATCGTTTATGAAGGGGATCTATAGTAGCAGCCAAAATTGTGGAAACCTTTTGGGAAAGGTGTATTTTTGAGGTTTGATGGCTAATAACACCACTTTTTTTTAAAGTAGTACCATAAAATTATGTATCTATGGAATGATCATTTAATCAAGAACGTAATGCAATGAAGTTTGTTCAATTATCTGTATTCTATGAAAAGATATAGCCAAATAACAAGAAAAAGGAAGCAGGTTGATATCAGGTAACTTTCCTTCATCTGATTGTAGCCAATGAGCATGAGTGTTTAGAGAGCCAATCAGGTGTTTAGAGAGCCAGTCAGATTCAGTTTTTGATGTCATGTGTTAAAGCTCAGAGGAGGACATTTGTCAGTGTGTTATGTGATCGCTATCAAGTTGGTTGGGGGTTTTTTGTATTCTTTTATTTAGGAAGCTTGTAAAACACAATAAAAATAAAGTAATGGTGCAAAGAGTTGACTGTCGCCCAGAAAGTGATGTAAAATAGTATTATTAAGTGAACAAGGCTACGTTTATAAAGAAACTAGAAGAAAAATTAGTGGAAACTTAACCAAAGGTGGCATTTCAAAGTTTTTGAAGAGGTATAAGGGGACTCAGTCACTACAAAACCACACTGGTAAAGGCAGGAAAAGGTGCACAACAGCAAGTGATGATAGAAGAATTAATTAATTAAGACTGTGCCTACGTGACAGAAGAAAATCATCGCAATGTGAAGTTGATTGCAAGGACTGTTCGGCGCAGACTGCAGGAATTTGGCCTAAAATCTAGAATTCCACAAAAAAAAGCCATTTTCATATCTTTCAAACAAAGGTTGAAAAGACTAAACTGGGCTAAAACCCATGTTACCCAGACAGCGGAACAATGGGACAGTGTTATTTGGAGTGATGAGACCAAAATCTCCCTGTTTGGTAGTGGTGGCATAAAATACACAAGGAGACACTTTTCCCAAAAAGTTTCCACAATTTTGGCCACTAATGTATAACAAAATCATGCCCCATTGGATAATCTTGGTCAGCAATTCCCATGTTTCTTTTTAGAATATAAGACGTCCTTGACTTAACGATCACACAAAAAGGACCAAAACTCTCATTGCTGAGTGAGGTTGTTCTTATATGACTTGAGCCTAATTCTTAATGACCTTTTTTGCCGCAGTTATTAAACCAATCACTGCAGTTGTTAAGTGTATCACGCGGTCATTAAGCAAATCGGGCCTCCCTCATTGACTTTGCTTGCTGGTCGCTGCTTGGGAAGGTCACCAAGAGTGATCACATGACTCTGGGAGGCTGCAACCATCGTAATTATATGCCGCTTTGCAAAGTGCCTGAATTTTGATCAGGTGCCCATGAGGATGCTGCGACGGTCGTAACTGTGAGGAGCAGTCATAGATCACTTTTTCTCAGTGCCATTAAAACTTCAAATAGTCACTAAACAAACAGTTGTAAGTAGAGGGCTACTTGTATTACATTCTGCTTCCTCTTCCTTTAATTCAAGGCTCTCCAAACTTGGGAACTTTTAAGATTTATGGACGTCAAAACTCTCAGAATTCCCCAGCCAGGATGGAATTCTGGGAGTTGAAGTTCATAAGTCTTCAAGTTCCCAAGTTTGGAGATCCCTGAATTAATTGGCCATTTTTCTTCATTTTCCCAAAGAAGCGATCAGCTTCTGTGCCTGCTGAACCATTTTCTGTAGAGGTCTTTTTGCTTTTTATTATCAGTTATCAAAAAAAAAACCCCAAATGAACAGTTGACCAAGGGATCTAATTGACTGGACTGATCAAGGGATCTGGTTATGCTTCCTAGCTCCCCTTAGGTCATAATATCTGGGGGAAGGAATCAGGAGCGTGTCTACCCTATCTGATCTAGTAGGACAGGTAGATATCCTTAAGGAAACACCTGGTTTTTTTAGCTTTGGTAAGTTGCTAAGGATAGACTGCACGTAAAGAATTCAAGTGAGATCTGCATCATTGGAAGCTTTCAAGAAGAGATTGGACTGCTATCTGTCAGAAATGGTGTGGGGTCTCCTGCTTGGGCAGGGGGTTGGACTAGATGACCTACAAGGTCCCTTCCAACTCTGTTAATCTGTTAAATTAGCCTGGGCAGATTTTGCACTGTTTATCTCTTTCCCCAGGTTTCTGCCGCAGCCCCCCAGTTATGATTGCTGGTGGCCGGGTGTTTGTGGTACCGTGCATACAACAGATTCAGAGGTAAATCTTGCTGTGAAAGGCTCTATTTAAAAGTTCTTAGGATCTCACCAAGGCTTGGTCACTCTTTTAATTAAGCTAGCCCATTGCTTAAAATGTCGTCCATTGGTTACATTTCAGTTGCCCATCCAAATACTAACAGGGCTGGCCCTGCTTAGCTTCCGAGATTAGCCAGGGTTGGCAGGATGCCGAGCAATTCAACCACATTGTGTCCTTCAGACATTAACCTTAATTGGGTTTAAAACGGAGTGGAGGAGTGCTCTGTTTGCCCTCATTGAATTCACCGATAGAAAGACAGGGTGACATTTTTGTTAGAGCTGAAATTGATGGGTGTGTGTGTGTGTGTGTGTTGTGTGTGAATTCATCCTTTCCTTCCTGCTCTTACAGGATCTCACTTAACACTCTGACCTTAAATGTGAAGAGTGAGAAAGTTTATACCCGGCATGGGGTCCCCATTTCAGTCACTGGCATTGCACAGGTAATTTTTTTTTCTTTCCAGCAATACACCCAAGGAATTCAGTGGTGGGGTTCAAAAAAATTTATTACCGCTTCTGTGGGCATGGCTTGGTGGGCCTGGCGAGGGAAGTGTCAGCGTTCCAGAGAACCTCCTCCAACCAATAACTCCAAGACAGACATCTTCTCAAAAGTTCTTTTTATTTTGGATAGTAAACTGGCACAACTGGGGAATCCCGAATCTGAAAGTTCCGGGCTTCATAACATTAAGTAAAACCTACAAATCCATCCTCTGTGCCCAGCATCACATCACAGGCCCCAATAATCCTCCATCCCAACTTGAGACTTCCCCTCACTTATGCGCAAAATAACATGACCTTGAATTAGAAAAAAAGAATGTTATGTCTAACTTCGTACATCCCAAGAAATTCCCCCTTCCCATTTTCCCAGGTCTCAAAATGTGGCAGCGTGGCAGCATCAGGTCTCAATATGGCTTCCAAAGCTGACAGGAAGGCGACTGCAAAATCCCCATTCCCTCCCCACCCCGCTAACCTGCTTTCCAGCTCCGTTCTTCTGTTATTTCCCTTGATTTGATTTAATGGAACTCTCTTTTGGGATGAAGAGGACAATCAGCAGCTGCTTAGAAGAGAAACAGCCCTTAGGCTGACAAACTCCATGTCGAGGGTGAGATATAAGCAAGGACCGTTTCCCTTCTTTTCTTCCACCATCTTTTCCCACCTAGGTGAAGATCCAGGGCCAGAACAAGGAGATGCTGGCAGCTGCTTGCCAAATGTTCCTGGGCAAATCTGAAGCAGAAGTTGCACACATTGCTCTGGAGACCCTGGAAGGACATCAGAGAGCCATCATGGCCCATATGACAGTAGAGGTAAGTAGAGGTTGCTTTATTTTATTTGCTTGTCAAACATGTACAAGGGAACAAGTGTAGGTATGAACATAAACAGGAACAAAGGAAGTAAATACAGATGAATGGGGACAGTAAGACAGGGACGGTAGGCACCCTGGTGCGCCTATGCACGCTCCCTTTGAGGGCCTCTTAGGAATGGGGTGAGGTCAACAGACAGTTTGAGGTTGAAGCTGTGAGGGGTTGAGGCTGTAACAACGGAGTCAGGTAGTGAGTTCCAGGCATTGACCCCTCTGTTGCTGAAGTCATATTATCTGCAATCGAGTTTAGAGCGGTTTACTTTGTGTTTGTATCTGTTGTGTGCTTGTGGGAGTATAAGTATGTGTGCAAGATGTCACCACTGGTTGAAAAATGGGTGAAGTGAGGTGAAAGCTAATCAAGGAGAGACGCAATCTAGAGCTAAGGAGAAATTTCTTGAAAGTGAAAACAATTACCGGTAAATCAGTGGGATGACTTGCCTCCAGAAGTTGTGGATGCTCTATCTACTGGAGATAGTTTAAGAAGAGATTGGACAGCCCATTTGCCTGAAAGGATATAGGGCCGTGAGGGTGAACCTATGCCACCTGTGCCGGAAGTGGCACGCAGAGCCGTCTCTGCAGGCACGCCAGCCATCGCCCATTGCTCTTCTGGGTTCTGATGCATGCCAGCCAGCTGGTCTTTGCTTGCATAGGAGCACCGGAAACTGGAAGAGCAGCTCCCTGGAGCACATGTGCGCATGCTGGCAGCTGATCTTTGCACTCACATGCGTGCACGCCGGGAAGCTAAGCTTCCAGTTTCTGGCACTCTTCATGAAAATGCATCAGGGAGCTCCTTTTCCAGTTTCTGGCACATGCACATATGTTGAAAAGGTTAGCCACCACTGGCGCAGGGTTCCCTGCCTGAACAGGAAAGTTGGGCTAGAATATCTCCAAGGCGCCCTCCAATTCTGTTATTCTTAAAAGATGTTTTCTCTCCAGTTGTGTACGCTGGGCTGTTACTTTAATCTATCCAATTGAATTGAATCGGGGGCATCTAAAGGAGGAGGGGTCAAAAAGGTTGCGGTAACCACAACCATAACCTCACACCTTTTTCACAAGACACATTGACAAGGGATGGCCTTTTCCTGGTGTGGTTGTGACCGTAGGCTTGTCTATTTTAATCCGCTCCCTGCAGACAACAACCCTGCACTGAATCATGGTTTGCATTAGCCATGGGACAGTGGGGAGCTTGGACTCCAACCCTTATGGAGAGGACTGAGTGAAGAAAGACTGTTTTGAGAGTTCACAAACAAAGACATTACCCTAGGCTATAGGATAAAAAGAAGAGTTTGTTTGTTTATTTGTTTGTTTGTTTATTTATTTAATTTATATTGCTGCCTGTTCGCCCATGGCGACTCGAGACGCCTTACACAATATAAAACCATATTTAAAACTAAAAATAAAAAACGATTAAAAACTAACAAAAATAATCAAATAAATTAATAAAGTGCAATAGAACAAAATCTGGAAAAAATAAATAAAAAATAACCCCCCAATTCCCATCCACCCCCGCCCCGCTGACAGCAGATCACACTAGCCATTTGATGGGCTCCATCCTGTTCTGGGTTTCCCAGGCCCGCTGGCAAAATCAGGTCTTCGATGCCTTCCGGAAGAGTGCTAGAGTGGATCCATTCTAATCTCTGGGGAGATGATGTTCCAGAGAGAGGGGCCCACCACGGAGAAGGCCCTTCTTCTGGGCCCCACCAGGAATGCTGCTTCTATCATCATCATCTTTTAATGACCTCATAATCCCTTGCGGGGTGGAGTCTCGGCAACTGAATGGAGCTGAGTGTTTACTGGCCGGATACCCTTCCTGTCGCCAATGCGGAGGTTTTTTTCAGCAGATACATTCTCATTGTGCCCAAAGAGAGAATTATCTGCCTCTGCCTAGGCTCAAACTCACAAGCCTCCTGATTGTGAGGCAAGAGCTCTACCTCAAGGCCACCACACCACTCTGACTGATGCTGCTTCTAGATGGGCTTAAACACTGGTGAACCGAATCTCTGTTTGGTACTAACATAGTTACCTCTCTTTGTTAAACAGGAAATCTACAAGGACCGTCAGAAGTTTTCAGAGCAGGTCTTCAAAGTGGCCTCTTCTGACCTGGTCAACATGGGGATCAGTGTGGTCAGTTATACCCTCAAGGATATTCACGATGACCAGGTGCACATATGGGCTGTTTGGTATTGATGTAAACCATTGTTCATGTCACTGAGAATGTTCAGTCATAGAGATACCTTAACCAAGGATGTCTGATTTTTGTTCTGACCCACGCCCTTTTCCAACAAATCAAATACAATGCCAAGGGAACAGAAACCTTTTAATGCTTCTGCAAAATAATTAGCTGTGATGAGCACAAGCCTTGCCAAACTGTGTGAGTCTGCCAAAAGATAACAGACAAGAAATAATTTGCAATACAAGAATCTTCAAATACAAACTCAGGATACTGGAATGTCCACGGGGCTGGAGTTTCAAAACGTCTTTGCCTTCTGCAAAGAACGTTCGCTTCACAGATGGCTTTTATCTTCTTGAAGGAGGGGCCATTATCTTGCAGCCTTACTCCTGAGTCGCCCGTGCTGTTGTAGCTGCTCTTTCCTGCGAGCAATCCTGCATGCACACGCACTTGGCACAGGCTCCATGGGAACCTCCCCATCACTGCTGCCAGCCCCCACAATCTCTGAAGGCAGCAGTCCACTCCCTGATGGTCCTGGCCCCTCATCTGAGTCCTTGCTCTCCTCAGCCATCCACACCTGCTGCCAGCTAACCACAACAGATTTACAATCTTTCAGCAATAGACATAGAAAACCAGCATCAACCTATCCCAACGCCAAATAGAATTGCTTGATTTGTTTTTTTTTTTTTTTTCTTGTTAATGGAAAAATGATACAAGGTTCTTTCTGATACTGACAACCAAGTTTTGGACTGAACGCATTTATTGACAGGTTGGATTTATATCTCTCAGTCCTTCAACATCGGCCAAGTCAAGAAATAATTATATTAAGTTTGACCAGAACTCTATGGTTGTAGGCTATAGTAACAAAACCTTGAAAGTGTTTCCTTTCCTATAGTGAATTAAGGTGGAGCCAAAATGAGTTGTTTTCTCAGTTTCCTGGGCTTAACACGTATTTTGTTGTTGCAACCATCATTTCTACAGTGTTTCTCCAAGGACATCTTATTCATAGCGTACACATTAATCCAGTGGCCCCCAACCTTCTTTGTGCCATGGCCCGGTACCGGCATCACAAAATGATCCGTGGCCCAGTACCGGCATCAGCCCACATGGCAAGGCGAACCGAGCGACTGGCCAGCCAGCCGTCCCCCGCTTCTCCCCGCCACCTCCAACTCCTCCTTTGTACCTTTGTCGATGGGCTTCGGGACGGTCGCTCGGCTCGCCTTGCCTTGGGTGCTGAAAGAATCCTCGCGCCTTAGTTTTGTTCGAAGCCGCCCCCCCCCCTTCGATGAAACTAAGGCGCGAGGATTCCTTCAGGACCCAAATGCTGCTTTCCAACCGGAAAAGCTCACCGGAAGCACTTTCTCATCAAAACAAGATGGCGGCGCCCAGCAAACCAGCGGCCCGGTAGAAAATGTTCCACGGACCGGTACCAGTCTAGGGCCCGGTGGTTGGGGACTCCTGCCTTAATCTCTTCCTATTTTTCTCCACAACAACCTTGCGAGCTAGTTTGGGCTGAGAGAGAATGATTAGTTCAAAGCGCTTCAGGGGGAGGATTGGAACCTGGGTTTCCTCACTTGGGACAGGATTAGAGCCCGTCTATTCTGCAACTGTTCAGTAACCCAAGGGGGTAAAAAAAAATCAGAATTCAGACATTGCCAGATATGGTTTGCAAAATGGGTGTTTTCTGGGGATTCTGGTTTGCTTTTCCTGTCCATCATCTCCCACTCTTGTCAATTGTAGGATTATCTTCATTCTCTGGGAAAAGCCCGAACTGCTCAAGTACAGAAGGACGCCAGGATCGGAGAAGCCGAAGCCAAGAGAGATGCTGGCATCAAGGTGGGCAATTGTGGGAGGAAAGTTGTGATGGACTTTGACTGTCTACCTTGTTTAAGAGATTGCTGGAGGTTTCTAAGGAAAAATTGGACAGCCATTTCTCTGGCATGGAATAAGGTCTCTTGCCTTGGGCAGGGGGTTGGATTAGAGGACCTCCAAAGTCCCTTCATGCCCTATGATTCTTAGCAAGTTCAGATCTGGATACCATGTTTCCCCCCAAATAAAACCCTGTCTTACACATTTTTTTGCCACCAAAAAAGGCACCAGGTCTTATTTTGAGGGATACCATCCACTGACTGACCTCACTTGTGCGCGTCGCCCCTGGCCTCCTTTTCGCTGTCAGAAGCCTTCAGGAACTTCTTCTTCTGTGGCCAGCAAGGCTTTCCTGAAAGCCTCTGCAGCCGATAACAGATCTCCAGATCGATCCGGAGCTTTGTTAGCAGCTACAGAGGCCTTTACGAAAGCCTGGTCAGCCTTGATAGCTGCAGAAGAAATGGGCCAGCAAGGCAGGTGTCAGGATGTGTGAGGCCTGGCTACAACTATTCAAAGGTAAGTAGTAGGGCAGCTCCCTCCCCCTCATCCCCATCCTAGCTTAATTTTTACCTGTGCACTCTGGAGTGGGTGGGATCTTAATTAGGGCTTATTTTGAGGGGTAGGGCTTACATTGGGCGCATGTGTAAAAAATCACGCTAGGACTTACTTTCAGGGTCGGTTGTATTTTCAGGGAAATGGTATTAATTGGATGGGAGACAACTTGGAAACCCCAAAGCTGTAGAAAGGAAGGCCGTGACTGCCAAATGATTTCCCAATAGTATCAAATAGACTTCCCCATAAACTCACCAGGAATCCAACAAAAACTTGAGACTCTTTTTAAAAATCAAAACTTCTTCAGTGCTCTTGGTTTTTGCACTATCCCTGAGCTCTTGCCTCACTCTTCCTGTCGGGCACTGCCTCTGAGTTCTCCCATCTTGTCCACCTCTAGGAAGCAACAGCCAAGCAACAGAAATTGTCTGCTCAGTTTATGAACGATATTGAGATGGCCAAAGCTCACCGAGATTTCGAGCTGAAGAAGGCTACTTACGACATTGAGGTGAACACACGAAAAGCCGAATCGGACTTGGCCTATCAGCTGCAGGTGAGCCACCCCACCGCACAGCCAGTCAAAGGGGATTGGCAGGTGGCAGAGATGGAATAAGTTGTAGCCTATTTTTTTCCTCAAATGAAACATGCATAGGAAAATGTTTGTGATTCCTGCCCCTCGGCCTAGTCACATCATTTAGGGCAGGGCTGTCCAACCTTGTCAACTTTAAGATCTGTGGACTTCACATCCCAGAGTTCCCCAGCCAGCCAGGGGCAGTCCACAAGCCTTAAAGTTGCCAGGGTTGGACAGCCCTGAGCTAGAGCATAAATTTGCGGGATGTTGACATATTGAGCTATGAACAAGCTGTTGTGGCCTGCCGGGGCTGGTGGAACTGGCAGCAGAGTTGGACAGTAGTGAGGAGATTGGGAGGAACCTGGGCTAGTCTTGGAGGCTGAGGAAGGCTCAGATGAGGGTTCTGCATCAGAGGTAGAGATGGGGCCAGGGCAGGCTGGCAGTCATCAGCTGCTTTTGGGCTTAGATAGCAGTGAGGCTGGGGAGCAGTTGGAACCGTTTCCCAGCCTGCGTATGTGCAGAGCAAAAGAAAGGAGCAATTAAGAACTCAGGGTCAACATAGGAGCAAGGCCACTGGTGGCCGACGAATGGCCCTTCTCACCAGGATTAAAAGAGGAGGGGGCTTTTGAAGGAAACAACTTGCTCGTTGCATGTTTGTGTTTGTTCCAGCCTTGTGGGTCTGTAAAAGTCTGTATATCCAGCCTTCCCTGCAACATTGAGTATGGAACTGTTTACCAGGCAGCATTGCAGGATTGATAACAGTCTGAGATAATTAGTTCACCTTCAGGAGAATGTGTTCCAAGCTGTTGGCTGACTGTGAATGAACCAATTCACATTATTGTAAATAAAGAGGTTTTTGCCGGGACTCAGAATTGACTGAGTGCTGGTCTTCCAGTTTGAAGGGCTTTGGCGACAGACAGAAATCCACGATCGTGCGCGGTTTCTGTCTGGGCTCGTCGCTAGAGTGCCCTGAGCTGGCTGGTTTCGGGGCTAAGCCACTCCGTAGAGGTGGTGAAGAAGGGGGAGACTGCCAGCAGGGTTGAGGAGAGCCTCATCTCTCCTCCTCAGCTGGCCATTACTCCCTTTCCCAAAGGCGGTTGCAGTGGTGGTCAGAAATGGCCACCACAAAGAAGAACTCAACCGGAAAAGAATGTGCAGGAGGAAGATAAGAAGTGAAAGTTTTGGCTGACCAGGTTAAATTGTAAAAGCAACAACCAAGGTACCCTGGAATTTAAACTTACAAAAAATAAAATCCCTCCCAAAGAAGAGTCAGAAGCAGCGAAGGAAAGTGAAAAGGGAAAGATTTGGGTTTTTTCCTTCTTCTTTCTCCTTCCCTATACTGACAACTAAGAGACTTAAATAAGAAATCGGAAAAATCCGCTTTGACATCAATAGGCAATTAAGCTGAAAATAAAACAAAATGCCAAAGGGATAATAAAGATTTCTGGACATTAAAAAGTTTCTTTTTCATAAGCAGGAAGGGAGAGAAAAAGAATAAGGGCAGGATCTGGAAGAGGGAGGAGACTGCCTGGAATTAAAAAGAATCTAAAGTAAAACTTCAACAAAACTTCTGAAAAATACATTTTAACTGAAGCTTTGCAACTAAATAGTAACCCCAGGAAGAGAAAGTGAAAAAAAAGAGCAAAAAAGAAACAGCTTGCGTGTATTTGAATTATTTGGTGATCTTTGGATTTTTGGTTATTATATTTGAATGACAAAAAACAACTGGGTGGTTGTTTAAAAATTTATACAATGGCACCACTTCTGGATGAATTGAAAATGGAACTTAAAAAGTACAAAGAAGATGCACAAGAAGGGAAGGGTTCTTTTGGCTTCATTTTTCAATTCTTAGAAATGGAGATTTGGAACTTTGAGAAACAACAAGAAAAGACTGCAAAACAAGAAGACTGGGACAAAGAAGAAGCCATCTTGAATGAACAAGTAACCCAAAGTGGGAGATAAAGGGAAAACGGGGGAAAGAGAATGGAGAATTTAAGACTTAAAAAAAACAACCAAAGAAAAGAAAAATAATTCAAAAAATAAGTATAATAC